>OZ020580.1:10097919-10265919 GCA_963971525.1 Cephus spinipes | reverse complement strand
GCGCCCTGTACAGCCGGTTGCCTGTACTTGGCGCGAGACTCGACCGAGTCTCTTGATACAGTAGAATTCTCGATCCCCCTGAGCGCGATAACGTCGTCGATTCTCTTACCCCCAAATTTCGCGGCTATCGCTACTTTTAACAGGGAACACTCAGCTCCCGAATCGAAACAAAATGAAAACGACTCACCGGATCATGCTAATACGCCTGTGGGTACAGCAACCGTACACAGGTCGATGTCGATCCCACTTCTGATGTCGGAGAAAGCTCCATCTTCGAACTTTCGACGAACTCGCGGTCACACAGAGCTCTTCTCTCAAACCAAAACTAAAAACTGACTCCCCCGTCAATCTATCCACCTTATATCTTCAAGGTCCCCACCCCTATCATTAGATTGGGTGTTTACATCCCACGACCGCGAGCACACCCGGTGTCCGTCAGGTCCGTCAGATCCGACCCCAAACCATATAGGGTCGGATCGCAAACACTCTCACCGAATAACAATAATAACAACAATAATAACACGCTACACTCCAACATATTCAATATCCGCAACTGTATATACTGTAACGACGAATCGCACAAATAAAAGGCACCGCGATAAATAATTAATAGATTATTATATTACTGGGCGCCAGGTGTACCAAGAGATACACCGCTGTCTCCAGAGGATACCCCGGCCAGCTCTTGTGCGGTGAGGTCCTGGGTTTGGGAGACAATAACTAAACCTGAAATTTTATAATCACTACAAGACAACACAAAAAGGGCGTTGAGAAATCAAATAGACCTGAGATTTTGTTTAAACACACGGAACCCACAGACGGGCCGGATTTATTGAAAACAAGAAAAATAAGACGAAATATAAAAATAGTATAATGTAATTTGGTAATAACGAAACACAGGAAGGAACAACGTTTCCAAAATAATAAACGCGAATAGGAACAACAGTCCTTTCAAAAATACAATAGATGCAACAACACAAATAATAAATCTCCGAAGGATTAGATGAGCCAGAATTCTTTGCTCGCAATTATTTCCCCGCTTCCGGCAACAATACGCGCGTTAGATAATACACGCGCACCGAGTATAACTCGTAATATTTACAAAATCAACTGACGAGTGGCGTACTGCCCGACTCGTCAGCCTCACAATATTGCCAACTTTAAACGCGGTAATCCTGACGGTATTTGACCTCTCGTCAAAATCACCTAATATAAATTCCTAGATTCCCGGCTGTGAATTTAGATTTTTATATTGTCGTCTAGCGTGTGTAGCCTATCCCGTCACGGATAATCCTGCGGTCAGAATCAGTTTCGGGGACCTATTACACTACTGAAAATGTCAGTCAAAGAATACGCAATCCCCTAACGGCCTTCCTCACACCCGCAATTATCGCTAGGAGAAAATAGATACCACTACGCGGCACTTATAATACCCAGCGCACGACCGAAACGATTACGCGTAGCGTGGACTGGATACTAATCATTTTCATGCAATTTCTTCAAACATGCTCTACGAACGAAACACAAAAATAAAAACTAATTTTTTATGTGAGATAACGGATCCTCCAGATCGCCACCGAATTGGCAGACATTGGATCTCAACGATCGTGTAAGCGGAAGGCGACGCGTGCTGTCTGGATCCAAAATCCAGCAGCTAACTCTATGGTCCAGTTAATCTCGATCAATTACAAATTCAAACAACTCGATAGCCTCACTCACCCAGAATAGCTCTCGCCAAATCGTCCAACTCCTGTATATCCATGCATTTCTCTCTCGTCACTTACACTCTCTTACACTCTCTTACATTCTTTTTTCTCTCTTACGCTAACTCAATACTTTCGGCACAACTCCGCACAATACCTTGGCTACACCGCAAGTGACGCTACCCGATCTCTCGCCCGCTAACGTGCCCTAGTGGCGCGGAGGAATATTACTGTTAAATGAAATATGAGTCAGTGATAAATTGATACGAGCTAATGCTTACGAGGAGATACAAGATACTGGGACTTGGTTAGCTTAAATTTTTACTGATTGATAATTGCAACTTCGTTGTTGTTACTTAGGTTTTTATAATAAGTTACTTTCAATTGGTTCACTGAATAGAAGAAAATTAAGAGCTAAAAGCACGCGATGAGGTTAAAGTTTGAGGTTAAGCATGCGGTCACCATGCGGTCCGAGTTGGCACAATGCACATTGACTTAAACTTGCACTGAGTTGAGTCACTGTGACAATAAATGGATGGTTGGGCGATAAAGTATAATGCTTAGCAATGTATTTGAGCGATTTATTAATTGATCGATAAGCAATAACTGTATTTTACAGGCAAGATGAGACTGTCACGAAGTGATACGTATAGAGTCTAGAAAAACCGAAAAAGCGCGCCCCCAATCGGCCGTCGCAGCAAGCTGTGCGCTGGCTCCGTCAGCTGTGGTGGTCGGTTGATAGTGCAGGTGAAGAGGGAGATTTGAACAATTACCCTTGAGCCCAATCAAATCGTCGCTAGCCCCTACGCGGCCCAATTCGCCCGCGATCTTCAATTGTCTCTGGGATCTTAGAAAAATAGATCTGCGCATCTTCTCCTCTTCGGGGCGATTGCAGTGTCTTTTCTTGGGGCGGGAATCTCATCCGCATCTTATCCCTCGTTGTACGGCTCCAGGCCGCCACTGCAACCCCCGGATGCTCCCAGAATTTTGGATCTTCTCGCGGCGTCCTTCCGCGTAGGTGGCCTCGCTCAGTGGTGCTCTGCGGTCGCGCTGGCCCTCCTCCTGCTGGCTACGTCACGCCAGTGCTGCTGATCGCACTGGTCGGGCTCCTTTTCTGCGGGCCCTCACCGCTTCTAATTTCTCTCCGATCGGTTCCCTTACGGGACCGACCACCGCTAGTAACATTCAAAATACAGACCTCGAAGGGAATTACTAATTATTCTACACGCTAAATTCAGTCCGCGTTCGACGCAAATGTTAGGTTGCTTTGCGGACCTCATGGTGTAGCTCCTATTTTGCCTTTTCCCTCTCTCTTTTGTGACGTGTACAAAGTGCCACGTCACAATACACATAATGTATATGAAATGTATACAAAATTGCTATATGGGTAAATAGGACTTATCAGGTTGGACAGCTGGTTCGATGGTATAGTGCAGAGTTGTGAAAATTGTAATGTGAAAATAATGCATTATTTATTACGAAAAAAATGAATAATAGAATTCAGTTCCCATTACCCATTACTTTATTAATGAGTAATGGAACTCAGATCGGTCGCCCATTACTTTATTAATGAGTAATGGAACTCAGATCCATTATCCATTACTTTTTTAATGAATAATGGAACTCAGATCGGTAATCCATTACTTTATTAATGAGTAATGGAACTCAGATCCATTATCCATTACTTTTTTAATAAATAATGGAACTCAAATCCATTATCCATTACTTTTTTAATGAGTAATGGAACTCAGATCCATTATCCATTACTTTTTTTATGAATAATGGAACTCAGATCGGTCGCCCATTACTTTATTAATGAGTAATGGAACTCAGATCCATTATCCATTACTTTTTTAATGAATAATGGAACTCAGATCAGTCACCCATTACTTTATTAATGAGTAATGGAACTCAGATCCATTATCCATTACTTTTTTAATGAATAATGGAACTCAGATCGGTTACCCATTACTTTATTAATGAGTAATGGAACTCAAATCGGTCACCCATTACTTTTTTAATGAATAATAGATCTCACATACATCACCCATTTTTTTTAGCGGTTAACTATACTCAGATCCATCACCGATTTTTAAATCGGTAATCGATAATGTCTATGATAAAGAAATGGGTAATATCACATTACTTCCGAAAGTTCTGCTAAATAAATAAATAAATAGAAAAATCGTGCGAAAAATAAATAAATAAATAGATTAATTGAAAAATCGTTCAAAAAATAAATAAATAAATAGATAAATCGAAAAATCGTTCAAAAAATAAATAAATAAAATATCGAAGTCTGTTAGTCATGAATGACGCGGACTGTGAATGCTGGCAGAAGACATCCAGAGTCTGTGGGGTTATTCGTTTTGTCCTCTGGTCGACAATAATTAAAAAAATAAGGAAATAAGAATAAAGCGAAATGCAAAAAAATATATATATATACTGTGACGTTAATTTTTACGCCTGATGGAACGGTACTGTCACAAATTTCGCTACTACCTACTTTTCCCTGAAATCCCGAAACCCGAAATATTAAATGCTCTTGGGCGCCAGGCACACCGTTGTGCCACGAGACTGCAAAGAAGGATTCCAAGGGAAAGAAGGAGATTTACCGGACTAGCTAGAACGCAATGAGATAGTAGAGGGGCGGGGATCTTATAGATGGTATTCCGAATAAAAACTGAGAACAACCAATTAAACAGTAACAAGAGTAACAATGGGCCCTTTATTCTGGGACTTGTGTAAATTAACAATTATAACAAAAGAACAAAAGGTAATGGTAATTTCGATACCGAAATCTACACGCCACGCGAGACTAAATCCCTTACGGGACGCGTGAATACACGACAGGATACCATATTATTCGTTAGTGTTGTGCCGTAACGTCTCGATAACGAAGGTGTTCGATAAGAGAGGTTAGGGCTAGGATATTTTTGGGATCGTTGCCGGTTAAGGAGTTAGAACTCGCGTGAATATAACAAAACAGAATAGGTTTATTGAAATGATTAAGTGAGTGTACAGTATGTCGACGTACGTCGACTTGGAAAATATAGTCACCGTTCGGTCTTCCTATTTCCTGTACCGAGTCTACTCCACGAGACCACCTTATCCGTTCGGATTCTAACTGTAGACTGCCGATTTTCGGATGTGCAGCCATAAGCTGGACTTCCGAAAAGTGATTATTGTGCGATTTTATTGTTTCTTCATTTCCGTTGCCAGGCCGCCTTTAGTTCTGACTTAGCACATTGCTGCACGCGCGGACTTCCGGCCTGGCATATTGCTAGGGAAACAGGAGACTCCCAGCGCAACATCCCTCCCCCCTTAAAGAAATCGCACAATTTCTCCACGGCGTTCGCCTCGACTGGTTACTACCTTAGTGGAGCGCAGCTTCCATGACTATTTTGGGTACAATCGGATACAATTCCCTTAAGATTATCGGGGGTGTCCGCCCGTTACATTGGTTCTGTCTTGCACGTCCTGGTCGGCCCAGCGAAAACGCCTGTCGCGTGCTCTATTTAACGCCGCTATGAGGCTATCTTGCCTTGATTCCAGCGGTTCCAGCTGGATGTTCACCGCGGGCGAGACAGAGTTCGGCGTGAGAGCCGGTGTCGTTGGCGTCGAGTTACGCTTACGCGTGTAACACATATACACGGCAAAACAAACCAATGCTATGGACGCTATCGTACTTAAAGAGTAAAGCCCTAGAATATGGTAATGTTGCCCCGGGTGTTGGTCATCATAGTCTAGGCTTTCCTTAATTTTAGACACTTGCGTCCCGAGGCGCGCTAACTCCTCGGGGTCCCGTAACACTTTAACTAGTTCCACTTTTCCGGTATCACTGGTCACTCGCGGGGGAATAACTTGGTCCATCTCAGATAGTGTGAGATTGAAGGGGGGCAAGTAATCCTCGTTGGCGACCTGGGTGATGCGTCGGATGGTTTGCAAGCTGAAACTACGGGCGGTTACCGTACATACGCCTACCAAAGCCAATATACCTATGTTCTTTAATACTTCGTGAGACGCGGGGTTTCCGTTGCAGGTAACACTGACTGGTACGTCGGTGGGCGCTACAAATAACCATTTACCCGGCTGATGCATCGTGATCATCAGTACTTGGTCGAACCGGGTGACTCGCTTCGGGCAGTGAAGTCCGTTGTCAGTGTCTAATTTCGCAAACGTCAGCACTTCGCACGGTGCTGAGCTCGTCAGGGGAATAGACGGATGCAGAGGGATACAAATGTACCTATTAGAGAATTGTTTACAATTCCTCAACTCCAGGCTGGTCATTCGCAGGAAGTTTCGATTTTCCTGGTCCACGATCACGAGGTCTTCGGAGGTGTCCAAGTGGTAATAAGTTCCGTTCTCCGACCTCACTGGTATCGGGTGTACCTTGCTTACGCTGTACCTCTTCGGGCTTATCAACAGAAAGTCGAGTACGACGATGATGGCATTCCCTTGACTGAAGGCCTTCGTTTCGGCCAGTTTCATTAGGGTGGCCGCTTGGTTTCGTTCGATTGGCACAGGGAACCCAGTTCCCGCTGGTAAGTGTGGCAGTGCATCCGTGAGGTATCCTATCAGTTTTCTCGGTGGTAGCACCGCTGCACTCACTTTGCCGCTCGAAATCTCGACTATTAGTCCAACTAAGTCTTTTACGTCGTTTCGTAGTGCCTCGACTATCACGCTTAGGGCGGTGAGGCCCTCATCCAGCCTTTGTTCCTTCATTATTATGCTCATGTCTGCCGTCAGTGTAAGGTTGACACGGGCGATGAGTTCTTGGAGAGCCAGTTCGTTGCTCTGCACGTTAGTGAAGGAGGCGTTGAAGAGGTGCAATGTGGACTCGACCACCTGTAATTGGCCTTTCATACTCTCCTTCAGCGTCCGCTGGTTGGAGCGTATGGCGGCAATTTCCTGGTTGATCCTTTCCGCGTCCGCGGCGTCCATGTTTCCTGTGATGGACTTTATGATCGAACCGAGCCCGTCGATCAATCCCCTGCGTTTGAGCGCTGAGTCCGGTTTCACGAGGTCGTGAACCGTTCCCATTAGTTCCTCTATTTTCCGCACCATCCTGGTCACGGAATCTGCGATGGCCGGACAGAGGGGGTCATCTCTTCCTTGTTTTTCGCAGATGTCTAATAGCAGTTGCAGGTTAGCGCTGACGTCGGCCTCCCGTTTCATGACGGCCGCGAGATCCATGGTAACGGCTAGTCGCCATGTGGCCTTGGTCTCCGAGAGGGTTCCGATTTCCTCGTAGTATATTCCCGGGTTGCTGGCGAATGTGGTCACCGTAAACCCCTTATCCGTTTCTCCGGTGATTGCACGGCTTGCCGTCAGCAGGACAGTTCTGCAAGGGGAATACTGCGTTACTTGAAGCTGGCTAACCCGTGGGATTGCCTACTAGGTGCAACTTTCCTCTTTCTTTAATTCCCCTTCTTCGCCGGTTTCGGTCACGGTAGGCTCCGGGGAGTTCATTCCGTTTCTGACATCGGTACGCGATGGACGGCATTTATCAGGTGGTATATTGTGAGGGAGTTGCCGTAGGGCCCGCTACGCTACGTCAGGTGGTATGTATCCGTGACCCTTCCTTTTCTGCGTGTGCGCGGCCAATTCGCTGCATCCCCTTTTTAACAGCTTGTCTTTCGTTTCTTAGGACCAGCTAATAATCCCCTCGAAGAGGGATCCACGCTCCCTGGTTGAGAAATTCGGGGCGAGGACTCTCCGAGAGGTACGACGTAGACGGTTTCTGTGCCGTCGCACGGTCGAGGCCCTGTGGTGCCTCGGTGACTTCACGGGGGAAAAGGATCCACCGGATTTCTTGGGGCTTGCCCGTTTGTTTGGTGGAGAGTGCCCTAACTGAAGGCGAGGATAATATGGCGTGTGTCGCAATAAATCAAGAGTGTGCTTATCCTTAAATGCCGTGTTCTCGAATTTTCCTGTTCGTCCTCCGGCTGTGGCCATCCCGCTTCCTTTCTAGTGCTCGGTGAAGTTTTTTAGGCGGTTCGCGTGAACTAACATGGTCTTCCGACCCATCTTTATAGTGTAGTTAACCGCTGAATTTCTCGCGATTACTTCGTACGGGCCTATCCACTTCGGGGTCAATTTAGCTGAACGCCCGCGCCGTACGGCTTCGTTGTGGAGTAGGACCCTATCTCCAATGCGGTATTCTTCAATTTTCGCGTTCGCGTCGTAGGTCAGTTTAGACCTTTCTTTGGCATAACGTACGTTAGCCCCGGCTACCGTCCATGCGGCGCGTAGCCTTTCCCTCAGTTCTTGTGCGTAGTCTTCTAGGGAGTAGGAGTTTCGCGGCTCCTGTTTCACCGCTGTTGGGAGCTCGGCTTCCCGACCGAACACTAGCGTATACGGCGACAATCCGGTCGCCGTATGAGGCGTAGTATTATAAGTGAACATTGCGTATCGTAGCCATTCGTCCCAATTTCCTTGATCCTCATCTATGTAGTTCTTAAGGTATTCCGCGAGCGTGCGATGCGATCGCTCCAATGCGCCGTTGCTTTCCGGATGGTATGCAGTAGTCTGGATCTTCTTAATTCTCAGCAACTTGCATACCTCCTTGAAGGTTGAACTCAGGAAATTCGTTCCTTTGTCGGAGAGTATCGAGTCTGGCGTTCCATATCTGCAGATGATCTCTTCAACGAGGGCTTTCGCCACGGTTCTGGCTTCTTGGTTGGGAATGGCTACCGCCTCACTGTATTTAGTGAGGGCATCCTGGAAGGTAAGTATGTACTTGTTTCCGGATGCTGTCTCTGGCAACGGTCCTACTATGTCGACCGTTGCTTTTTCGAAGGCCCGTGCGGGTGTGTCCGTTATTATCATTGGGACCCTTCCTTTCTTGCGCAGTTTATTCACCTGGCACTTGCGGCACTTGGCGATGTAATCTTCTAGTTCCTTTCGGATTCCTGGCCAGTCGTACTTCATTCGAATACGCTGTAGCGTTCTCTTGACGCCCTGGTGCCCTCCTAAAGGGGCATCGTGGTACTCCTTAATGATTTTCTCACGGTCTTCTACCGTGGGGCAGGTTACGCCGTTGCCATAGTCGAGTTCGTCGTTCGAACTGCTGTCCTCTTCTTGACAGGACGATGAGCCTTCGCTCTGCTCTTCCGAGCTTTTTTCCTTGCGGATTCCTGCGCTATCTCTGCCCCAACCGCACGGCTTTGTGCTGGGACGTTCAGAGTCCTTCGCGCTTTCTTCTGGCCCTAGGCTGCCGTTCGGCTCGGAGGTTTCCCTCGCCTTCTTCTGGGCCCTGGTCGTGGCATAAATACGACTTAACGCGTCCGCGTTAGTGTTTCGTTTCCCAGCATTGTACTCCACGTCAAACTCATGTTCCGATAGTTTAATTCTCCATCGCATGAGTCGGGAGCCCGGGTCCTTTACTCCAAACAGCCAAGTCAGCGGCTGGTGATCCGTCACGACCTTGAACCGGGTGCCGTAGATATACGGTCGGAACTGTGCTATCGCCCATACGATGGCGAGTAGCTCCTTTTCGGTCGTGGTGTAGTTGAGCTCCGCTTTAGATAGCGTTCGGCTTGCATAGCAGATTGGCAGGTCTTCTCCGACCTTGCCTTGAGACAAGATTGCGCCGATTGCCCTGTCGGACGCATCTGTTGTCACGATAAAAGGCTTCTCAAAATCCGGATATTGTAGAATCGGTGCGGATGTCAGTGCCCTTTTTAATTCTTCAAACGCGGCATCTCGAATCGCAGTCCATTCAAACTTTGTGTCCTTTCGGATAAGTTCGGTTAGAGGCTTGGCGATTTTCGAAAAGTCCTTAATGAACTTCCGGTAGTATCCGGCCAAGCCCAAGAAGGACTGAACTCCCTTGACATCCTTTGGTACGGGGAATTTCTTTACCGCAGCGAGTTTCTCTGGATCCGCTCGCACACCTTCTTCCGAGATAATGTGGCCTAGGTAGTGCGTTTCCCTTCGTAGGAACTGGCACTTACCTGGTTGTATGGCCAGTTTGGCTTCCTTTAGGCGTTGGAACACCTCTCTCAGGCGAGCGTTGTGCTCGTCTAGATTCTTTCCGTACACCACTATGTCGTCTAGGTAGACGTAGCATTTTATCCCTTGGAGACCTGCTAGTACGGAGTTCACTAATCTCTGGAAGGTTGGGGGAGCATTTTTCAACCCGAAAGGCATTCGGTTGTACTCGAAGTGCCCTTGCGGTGTAGAGAACGCCGTTTTCTCCTTGTCTTCGTTTGCCATCGGGATCTGATGGAATCCCGAGGCGAGATCCAAGGTTGAGAAATATCGTGCCTTTCCCAACTGGTCCAATATCTCGTTGATGTTGGGCAGTGGGTATGAGTCTCCTATGGTGGCTTCATTTAGCTTTCGAAAATCCACCACCACTCGCATGCGTCGCTCGCCCGTGGCATCGGGCTTCTTTGCTACTACTAGCAAAGGGGCATTCCACTGGCTCCTACTGGGCTGTATTATGCCGTCAGCCAGCATTTCCGCCGTTTGTTTTTCTACTTCTTTCTTGTGGACTTCGGGCAGGCGGTATGGGGGTACCTTAGTAGGTCTTACCCCTTCCTTTAGTGGAATCCGGTGTTCCACCATGTGTGTGCACGGGAGTTTGTCTCCTTGCAGGTGGAATATCTCCTCGTATTCGCTGATCAGTCCTGCAAGAGCTCTTTTCTCCTCGCTTTTGAGGTGTGCCAGATCGAGTTCACCCTGTAATCGCTCTATGCGTCTGGCACCTCTTTCCGTGCTTATAGCGCCTACGCGCAACGTCTCGGCCTTATAGCCTCCGTCTTCAGTGGGGGCATCCATCGGCTCGAGTTTCACGGTCGGGCGTTGCACCTCTGCTTCTAACTCGGTCATGTTGACCAAGCTCACTGCACAGCTGTTGCCCTTCGGCTGCGTCAGGCACGAGCCCATGATAACGCCCGTGCTGACTTCGGACTTTGCAAGTAGTCCGACGCTCCGGCTCGTAGTGGCTATGTAAGCGATTGTCTCGCTTCTAGGAGGAAGTTTCATGGTTGACTTCCCGTCCTTCAGAGGCATGCTATGGCCGTAGAGTTTAAAGGTTTCTCCGCTGATTATGTCCGCCTTGTGTCCTCTAATAAATTCCATTCCCAACAGGCCGTTTACAGTCAGTGGTACATCATCTGGTACCACGTAAAACCAATGTTTCACATCTACTGCCGGGGTTTCAAGGACGACTTCTGCCTTGCACAAGGGCATGAATTTCTCGCCTCCCACACCCTGCAGTTCTACCTCGCTGTCTTCGATGACCGTATTCGGCTTCAGGCAGCTCCTTTTGATGATGCTGCACTGCGCTCCGGTGTCGGCCTTCAGCGTCAACACTCCTCCGACTGCGTGTGGAGACACGATGTCGAAATCGCTTGCGGATGCGGAATTTGCAGGCAATGTTACCTGTAGTAGCTGCATCATCCTTTTCTGCGGTCTCTTTGTACCGAGGGTGTTGAGCCTCAAGGTACCTAAGGTTCGCTTGCCGGTATTGTCGTGGCTAGAGGAGGTTCGGTCGGAACTGGGCGCATTCCGTCTTTCGGCAACGTCTTGCCTGGGCGGATCTTGCTTCGTTCCTGATTCGTTCTCCTGTTTCTTTCTTAGCCTCTTCCGACACTCCTTCCACGTGTGACCTTTGAACTTGCAGTACGTACAGACGACATCGACCTGGTTGATGGCCTTATTTTGTTGTGGCGCCGGTAGGCTGACGCGACCCGACTTACGCCTGCAATCTCGTGCCATGTGCCCGGCGTTACCGCAATTGTAACAGGTTTTTCCCCCTGCGACTTGGCCCTGCATGGACCTTCTCGTGTTCTGGGGCTGTCCCGTTATGGTTCCTTTCGGTTGGACCATTCTGCTGATTTCGATAGCACCGGCGATCGATTCGTGTAAGGTTTCGTAGTTTCGCGAACGGACCAGAACTTGGACTTGCCCGTGCAATCCATTTTCGAAATTAGCCTGCGCACACTTGCGTGTGACGGCTTCTACCGATTGCGCGTGACTCTGGTCGGGTACCATATCACATAGCTTCTCTACTATATCTACGGTGATTCTTTCGGCTCTGGTCGCATACGCCGTGACATCTTCTCCGGGATTTTGCTTTAGGCTATTGAACTCCATTTGTAGGGCAGACAGTGATTTACGCTGCCCGTACAAGGCCTCTAGTTCGTATTTTAAATCGTCTAGGGTCTCGATCGTTTTGTTCTTTAGCTCCCTTGATGCCGTTCCGTTTAGTTTGCCGCAGAGCACCAGTTCTAGTAAAAGTTCCTGGTCTGCTTCGGCAACCCTTCTAAAAACGGTTTCGCATGACCTTATGAATCCGTCTAGCTCATTCGCGTCGCTTCCGTCGAATGTCTTTATGTTTTTTAACGCTAGCCCTATGTCTAGTCGTGGTGATCCGAGGGTGGCGGGGACGCTTCTTCTTTCTCTTACCGGTTCCGGCCGCCACCTCAAACTTGGCCTATTTCTTCGGTCCCGTCCGGGCTGTAATCGTTCTAATTGTCTTGTGAGGGCTCTAATCTGATCTTGGAGGGCTGTAATCAGTTCATACTCGTCCGCTCCTACCTCGTTGAGGGTTTCTGCCAGATCTCTTCTAGCGTTTGGAGTATGCTCCGACCGGCGTTCCCGCGGCTCAAAGACCTCGTCTTCTCGTCCTTCCCCATCGAGGTACGTTCCCAGGCCAGCTGGGTCGTGGTTGGACGTCCTTAAGGGTCGTCTTTCGTGCCTCATTTGGGCTGCGTGAGGTGAAAGGCCTCGAGCCATAGTTACCGCATTTACGGGGTCTGATACGGCAGTCCGCCCGCGTAGACGCGCGATTTCCTCATTCACCATAGAGTCTGATATTCCCGCGGGAGGAGCCTGTCCTCTGTTAGCCATGTCACCTATTTGGTCTAAAAGAGTATCGTCGTAATCGTCAAAGGCAGATCCTCTTCGCGATAGTACTCCGAATTGAGCGTTTAAGCTACTCGTGATAGCCGCCTGTCGACCCTCAGGTAAACGTCCTGACGGGGAGAGAGTCCGTAGCGCTCTCCTAGCTCTAAAAGTTATATCTCCGACCGCGGCTTCTAGTCCGGCTAGGACGTTGACGTTTTCCCTATCCAAAGGTGATTCAAACGAGCCTCCCCTACGTAAGGGTCGCGGCTCAGTATCGCGAGGCATGGACCGATTCGCGTAGGGGTGTCAGGAGTATACCGTGACTAACAATTAGAGACTAATCCTACCTACTGGCTTTGGAAATTTTATAGGCTTTATAGATTGGTAACCGCCACTTACAGGATGAAGCTCCACTCCATGGCGTTGATCCTCCGGGATGACGTTGGTAGTCGTTGAGTGACTCGTACTCGTCCGGATCCCGGTAGCGGCGATGTCTGGATCCCGCTGTCAGTCGTAGACGTCCTTCCAGGCGTCGTTGACCCTTGGTGTGGTCTCGTGTGTCGGCCACGTTTGCTCGACTCTTCTTTGCAATAACGCCTACTGCGTAGCGTTTTGCAGTACGTTCCTCGACGTCTCTTGTCGAGTCCGATTTTATTCCTGATTCAACTACTGCGCGTTGAACCCTACCAGGCTATTTGTCCCAACGAATATATGTCGGGTTCAGCTCTGGGTTTCGTTTACCGTTTCCGGTTGTTTCCCGTTCGGGCTGCTTGATCACTTCAGACACTTCCGTTTCGCTAATTCACTTTGGCAATATCCCACCGCTGCCACCAAATTTGTTGTGCCGTAACGTCTCGATAACGAAGGTGTTCGATAAGAGAGGTTAGGGCTAGGATATTTTTGGGATCGTTGCCGGTTAAGGAGTTAGAACTCGCGTGAATATAACAAAACAGAATAGGTTTATTGAAATGATTAAGTGAGTGTACAGTATGTCGACGTACGTCGACTTGGAAAATATAGTCACCGTTCGGTCTTCCTATTTCCTGTACCGAGTCTACTCCACGAGACCACCTTATCCGTTCGGATTCTAACTGTAGACTGCCGATTTTCGGATGTGCAGCCATAAGCTGGACTTCCGAAAAGTGATTATTGTGCGATTTTATTGTTTCTTCATTTCCGTTGCCAGGCCGCCTTTAGTTCTGACTTAGCACATTGCTGCACGCGCGGACTTCCGGCCTGGCATATTGCTAGGGAAACAGGAGGCTCCCAGCGCAACATTAGCTATCGTGGATTGATCCGTAGCCGATACTAAGGTACGCGTACGAAGGTCGATACCACCTACGCTCTAAGACGCAGTTGCTAAACACACGATTCGGTTGGATAACGACACGGATCGGTTCGAGTGGCGGAATTACCAAGAAATAGGAACATATAGAATAGGGAAAATACAAATTCACATAGAATAAATTAAGATACAATAGCAAAATACGAAAAGAGATAGACCAGAAGAAAGATATTGGCCGATAGAACAATTGGTCGCGAAACACATCAATATCTTATTTAACTAGGTACGCCTTTCAACAATAGGTCTTGTTAATTATCTCTACAACCTATGAGGCTATCACGAGAAGCGTGATACACAAATTCTCTAAGATTCTCCAGGGTCACCAAGAGTAATCCGTTAGCCGGAACAAACAAATATAAAATAAATTATAATAAATAAGTGGTTCTAACGGTAGGCACGGAATCTTTTCCTACTGTACGGTACGCGATCTATTCCTAGGCCGAAACCGGGAGGAAAGTAACGAGATATAAGTGAAACGGGGATTACCCGTTGGAAAAGATTTCGTCCTCTCGACGACGAGACGCTTACCGTGAACGATACAAAAGGCGGCTACAACGATACAACTGTTCCAAGCGGGACCACCGGCCAAGACGGCTAACTAGTAGAGAATCAATTTCTTCGGGAGCTCTTCGGGACTTGGGGCCAGCGCTAGCTCCGTCATCCCCCGCCGGGCCCTCCTGGGCCAATCACCGCCGTCGAAGGTTTTCGCCAATTGTAGGTCCTCGCGCTAATTTCAAACATGTCACCGGATTCGGATATATCATACGATAATTACATCGATAATTTCTAACGACTTAACCCTACGAGAAGGACGCGGAACGATATAACGTTTATAACCGGAGCCTCCCTGTAACGATACAATGCTATACTTGGGAGGACGGTTCCGCTAGTAATTCTTAATCCTAGTCCTCGCGACGGATCCTGTTCGTTGGACTCGAGACTCTTCGGGATGTCACAACTCGTTGCCGTAGCTAGGGTGTCTGGTTACTTCGTCCGGAGTTGATTCTTGTCCGGACTCCGCTCGGGACGGATAGGTGGTGGAGGGTAGCGACCCCTCGCACCTGGACAGCTTCCAGAGCCTTCCATCCTCTTCGGTATTGGTGGCGTTCCCTTCGCGGGACGTCCGTACCAGCGATACTGCGAGATCGGTATGATCCAGTGCGATGTCCTATGCTGTCTCGGCTCCCCACTCGATCCGAGGGCCGTCAGCTGCGGGGTGGAGGCGCCTAGTGACGTAGGGCGTCTCCACGCTCCCTCGCGGGACTGGTGGCTACTTCCTTCGAGCGAGGCTGCGACTGATGGTCTGCCTAGGCGTGGCTGCTCTTTTACTCCCTCGGCGAAACCTTGATGGTGGTGGTGGCCGGTTACGAACGCATGAAAGAGTTGTACGGAACAAAAATAATTAATTTATGTAATTCTAATAACATCTTGGACCCTGGAGTTCTTGGCCGGTACTTTTCGTGACTCTCCCGAGGGACGGTAATGCGTCCCGTATTTAAAACACGCGAGTTATTCACTCGGGACTTTGTGACGTGGATTTTAACGTCACAATACATTATACATATGGGGCATTCCGCGTCAACTGAGACAGAGCTGTACCCAAAAATTCTTTTGACCTAAAAATTTTTTGAAATATGGAAAATTTAGCATTTTTTATGTACTTTCGATTACCGAGTGGCACTTTTTCAAATTTCGACCCCTGGCAGAGCTGCACGTCCCCTAACCTTAAAAAAATACTAGTTTACGCAATGATCAAGCTGATAGAAATCACAGGGCTTCCGAAAAATTCCAAGCAACGACTATCTTTATGTATTTTGAGCTGCTGAACACGAATCCGACGGTATTTTTTACCGATACCTTGAGCGTTCCTCCCTAACCTCAAAAAACACCCCAAAAATGGCTGTTTTACGCAGTTGAGAGGTATACCAGGCGATCGGGGTGAGGAAAATTATTGGCAAAGAGTATTTTTATGTATTTTGAGCTGCTGAACACGAATCCGACAGTATTTTTTACCGATACCTTAAGGGTTCCACCCTAACCTCAAAAAAACACATCAAATCGCAGTATTACGTGGTTGTCAATCATAAATTTGGAGAAAAATTAGTGACAAAGCCTATTCTTATGTATTTTGAGCCGCTGAACACGAATATGAAGCTATTTTTTATTAATAAATTTTTTATTTTTCAAATTTTTTCCCTTGTGCGCATCAATATTAAAAGGATTAAAACACCTATCAAAATGTACTGATAGCCCAGAATTTTGTTGACTACTCGCCATGATGATGAATTTTTTAAAAATAAATATTAAGCTGAAAGAACAATTCTTAATTGAGCCCCTGGAAACCAGAACGTCCTGAGCGCGCGGACCGACTTTGGCCTAGTATGTAAGAGAGGGGATACGCGTTGCTACGCGTTCGGCGGGATTACAAGTTTTCACAACTTTGAGCTCGAAAACGTCGCTATAAATTTTTTAATTGTCCATAACAACCAATACCCATCGATTGTATGTACATTTAATTGTACTATATAGAAAATTCAGCTCGATCGGATTACATTTGTACAAATGACGAGCATAAATATTCTAACGTTGGACCGAAGTCGCGCCGCTATTGCAATCCCGCCGAACGCGTAGCAACGCGTATCCCCTCTCTTACATACTAGGCCAAAGTCGGTCCGCGCGCTCAGGACGTTCTGGTTTCCAGGGGCTCAATTAAGAATTGTTCTTTTAGCTTAATATTTATTTTTAAAAAATTCATCATCATGGCGAGTAGTCAACAAAATTCTGGGCTATCAGTACATTTTGATAGGTGTTTTAATCCTTTCAATATTGATGCGCACAAGGGAAACAATTTGAGAAATAAAAAATTTATAAATAAAAAATAGCTTGATATTCGTGTTCAGCGGCTCAAGATACATAAGAATACTCTTTGCCAATAATTTTCCTCACTCCGATCGCCTGGTATACCTCTCAACGGCGTAAAACAGCCATTTTTGGGGTGTTTTTTGAGGTTAGGGTGGAACGCTCAAGGTATCGGTAAAAAATACCGTCGGATTCGTGTTCAGCAGCTCAAAATACATAAAAATACTCTTTGCCAATAATTTTCCTCACCCCGATCGCCTGGTATACCTCTCAACTGCGTAAAACAGCCATTTTTGGGGTGTTTTTTGAGGTTAGGGAGGAACGCTCAAGGTATCGGTAAAAAATACCGTCGGATTCGTGTTCAGCAGCTCAAAATACATAAAGATAGTCGTTGCTTGGAATTTTTCTTCATGTCCACTTTTTCGTCATCTTTTACTGGTATGGTGATTCCATTCTTGATCACTGAAAAGGTAAAATTTGGTGTAATCAATTTTCTCTCTCAAATCTATTTAGAACACACATGTTAATTAAATATATGACACTTATCTTTGTCTGTGAAATGGATAGGTACTTTAGAGGCATGACTATGTCCTCTGTTTCACGCTTCTCATTTGACCGACGTTAATTTTGTTTCTGTAAGTATATTTTAAGTCAATCCACCTTACGATTCTTTTGTATTATTATGTTAGTACAACTTATTCGTTTACCATTAATTTATCGTATTCATTGTAAACTTTCGTTTTTCCTGTTTTTCATTAATAAAGGCCTGAAGATGACCCGCACCAAGGGTTGAAACGTTGCAATCAAATTATCTCTAATTATTAACAAGGCTGCATATGGTCAACACCTTTCGACACCTATAATAATTCATCATCCAGCCGACATTTCTACAAAAACAATTTTTCGGAAGCCCTGTGATTTCTATCAGCTTGATCATTGCGTAAACTAGTATTTTTTTAAGGTTAGGGGACGTGCAGCTCTGCCAGGGGTCGAAATTTGAAAAAGTGCCACTCGGTAATCGAAAGTACATAAAAAATGCTAAATTTTCAATATTTCAAAAAATTTTTAGGTCAAAAGAATTTTTGGGTACAGCTCTGTCTCAGTTGACGCGGAATGCCCCATATATATTTGATATCGCTACTTATCTGTTACAATTATTTTCCTCTTCATTGCTGGTTTTGTGAAAAGTGATTTCACTTTTCGTGAAAAATACCAAATTTAACAGACTATGGATATTTGCATTAATATATAAATTAATGGAAATTATAAACTGTGATATTAAAATGTTATTATTAACCCTTAACCCTTAATAGTCACTGTGGGTCCAGGGGACCCAGGCCTTTTTTTGGCCTAGAATACCTCCCAGTAAAATCGAAAAAAGGGGACTTGTGTCGCTATCTCACAGTAGTTTGGGTCTTCTACTTTCAGGACAGGCCATTAGATTTAGCATTGGTTCGTTTGTAGAAGCCTGGCAACGGCGTGAGTAGGACGTGCCGAAAGTGTTGGGTCCAGCGGACCCAGTGTGACTCCAGTGTCGGGAAAAAAAGTTTCGGAGTAGTTTTTTTTTCTTTTTTCAGTTCGATGTGTAGAGGCAAGTGAAATATTGCCAAATGTGAAAGCAGAATTTTTTTTTTTCAATTTTAAACCAAGTTAATTGACTTTTGAAATGAAGTTAGATGGCGTATAAGCCGACAGAAAAACGTGGATGCAATGCCCCAGTTGCGAGCGACCGATGTGCGACGAACATAGGGCATAATTTGAATGCGCAGAATGTGCCTCCGGTATCGAATAGATGTTTATTTTTTAGTTTTGTAACATGTATTGAGTATCTTCAATTCTTCTGAAGCGTTTTTAAAATATTTTTTGCTATTTCTGTAATCAAATAGACATTTTTTGATATGCGTCAGCGTCTCATTTTTTCCCTCGAAATCGCTCCTTCATCCTACGAAATAAATATACTTTTCGGAATATCCACAAAAATCATTGCATATCCTTAAAAGAGTACAGTTTCAAGATTGTAAAACGATTTTTATTTTTTTTGTCAATTGAAAATTACAGAAGTTATCAAACTTTTCGTGAAAACGGCATTTTACGGACGTTTTTTTTTTGCACAATTTTTTTTGCATTATTGGAAATGTAAACGCCATTTCTAAACAATGTTTTCATATAAAAATAAGTTCAAATTATACCCCGAAATTTTTTAAAAAACTTAAACGGCTTTATTTAATTATTTATAACAGTTTCGATAGCCTGGGTCCGCTGGACCCAGAGTGACTATTACGTAATTCTGGGCAAGTGTGACTCTTAAGGGTTAAAAATATTAATGGTTTGAAACCTATTTTCTGTGATCCCCATCCTGACAATTACGCATATGCACAGAACCGCAGACTTCGATATTTTATTTATTTATTTTACGAACGATTTTTCGATTTTGTCATTTATTTATTTATTCATTTTTTGAACGATTTTTCGATTTATCTATTTATTTATTTATTTTTTGAACGATTTTTCAATTAGTCTATTTATTTATTTATTTTTCGCACGATTTTTCAATTTATTTATTTAGCAGAATTTTCGGAAGTAATGTGATATTACCCATTTCTTTATCATAGACATTATCCATTACCGATTTAAAAATCGGTGATGGATCTGAGTAGGTATAGTTAACCACTAAAAAAATGGGTGATGTATGTGAGATCTATTATTCATTAAAAAAGTAATGGGTTACCGATCTAAGTTCCATTATTCATTAAAAAAGTAATGGATAATGGATCTGAGTTCCATTATTCATTAAAAACGTAATGGATAATGGATCTGAGTTCCATTACTCATTAATAAAGTAATGGGTAACCGATCTGAGTTCCATTATTCATTAAAAAAGTAATGGATAATGGATCTGAGTTCCATTACTCATTAATAACGTAACGGGCGACCGATCTGAGTTCCATTATTCATTAAAAAAGTAATGCATAATGGATCTGAGTTCCATTACTCATTAATAAAGTAATGGGCGACCGATCTGAGTTCCATTATTCATTAAAAAAGTAATGGATAATGGATCTGAGTTCCATTACTCATTAATAAAGTAATGGGCGACCGATCTGAGTTCCATTATTCATTAAAAAAGTAATGGATAATGGATCTGAGTTCTATTACTCATTAATAAAGTAATGGGCGACCGATCTGAGTTCCATTATTCATTAAAAAAGTAATGGATAATGGATCTGAGTTCCATTACTCATTAATAAAGTAATGGGCGACCGATCTGAGTTCCATTATTCATTAAATAAGTAATGGATAATGGATCTGAGTTCCATTACTCATTAATAAAGTAATGGGTTACCGATCTGAGTTCCATTATTCATTAAAAAAGTAATGGATAATGGATCTGAGTTCCGTTACTCATTTATAAAGTAATGTGTAATGGATTTGATTTATATCTCCCATTTTTTAAATAATGCGTAAAAAAAACGATAATGCATTTAAAAAATAATGCATTTTCCCAACTCTGGTATAGTGGTAAGTGCCCGGCTTGGAAATCACGGGTATCAGGTTTGATTCCCGATCAGAACTCCTAATTTTTGGGAAATTCCTAGCCCTCTAGGGCTCCCTGTCGACCCTCTGAATATAAATTGAATAAAGCGTAATAAGAAGTGCGGCATAGGGCCGAGAGAAGTATACGTTATAGCACGTTATATTCAATTCCAAATACTAGCTGAGGTTTTTCATCCAATCGTCGGCAATATCAGCAGAGTATTATAATTTCAATGTTCTCTTAAGAAAGTACGGTCACTACAGGGCTCTTCGAGAAATTTTATTAAAACTTTATGAGCATGAAGAGGGGGACTCAATGTATTTATTCGCAAAGTTTGAACGATTTCTGACATACGGATCCTGAGATATGACATGCCAAAGTTGTAAATATTGTACGCGACGCTTATATAACCCGTGTATAACGTTGGTAGTAGTAGTGTTCATTTTAGTTTAGCGTCTAAACCGCTCGGGAGATTTTCAAATAAAGACCTGAGGTAATAAAGGAAAAGTTGGAGAATCGTTAAAAAAAAAAAAGAAATGATCTGATACGTCGTTTTTGTGTAACGGTTCTGTAAAGAACGCATCGTTATGCTCGATTTCTCGCGGGAGAGTCTCGGGTGAACGCGAAGCGGCAACGCTGCGCAGGTAGTCCGATATATGTGGGTATACATACCCACTCAGCGTACGCACACTCACCCAGTTTGTTTTTATTGTCGGGAAACGGAAATCTGATGAATGTTTATAAATTATAGTAGACGATCATGTTATTATTGCACATATGTTTTATTTTTAATGTATTTTATACATTTTATGTAACTCATGCATGAAAAACACTACTTTTCGTGCCTCCGAAGTGTGGCGAAAGTGGCGCTTTATAACTATGGATACGATAAAAATGCTGCGCATGCGCAAATCGGCCCAATTTTACATTATCGCACTAGTGCTTTCTTCTCGCACTAGTGCGATAAAGTAAACTTTGTTCTCGCGCGCTGTCATGAAATGCATTCACTTTGGAAGCCTTCCTGGCTCTTCTTATGGCTGCCTCCTTCAATGAAGAGATGTTCCAGTCACTTTGGAGGCACAAAAAGTAGCGTTTTTCATGCATTCGTTACAGAATAGTACTTTGCGATACAAGTGCGAGAAAGCGAACTTTATAGGCAGGCGGTGAAGTTGGTCGCACGAGCCGCACACGAGTAACACAACGGCACGAGCCGAAGGCGAGTGCTGTTTGTTTTACGAGTGCGGCGAGTTTGACAAACTTCACGAACTGCGTATAATGTTCGCTTTATTGTACCAGTATCGCATAATATTTTCTGTAACGAATTCATGAAAAACGCTACTTTTGGTGCCTCCAAAGAGACTGGAACATCTCTTCGTTGCAGGAGGCAGCCATAAGAAGAGCCAGGAAGGCTTCCAAAGTGAATGCATTTCATGACAGCGCGCGAGAACAAAGTTTACTTTATCGCACTAGTGCGAGAAGAAAGCACTAGTGCGATAATGTAAAATTGGGCTGATTTCCGCATGCGCAGCATTTTTATCGTATCCACAGTTATAATGCGCCACTTTCGCCACACTTCGGAGGCACGAAAAGTAGCGTTTTTCATGCATGAGT
Source organism: Cephus spinipes (assembly GCA_963971525.1). NCBI lineage: Eukaryota > Metazoa > Arthropoda > Insecta > Hymenoptera > Cephidae > Cephus > Cephus spinipes. The sequence continues at coordinate 10,244,006 of OZ020580.1, read as the reverse complement.
TACATAAAATATTATGCGATACTGATACAATAAAGCGAACATTATACGCAGTTCGTGAAGTTTGTCACACTCGCCGCACTCGTAAAACAAACAGCACTCGCCTTCGGCTCGTGCCGTTGTGTTACTCGTGTGCGGCTCGTGCGACCAACTTCACTGCCTGCCTATAAATTCGCTTTCTCGCACTTGTATCGCAAAGTACTATTATCACAGGGGTTTTACCACTGCAGCACACGATTTTTTCATGGCTTGAAAAAGTTTATAATTATTGCCAAAATGCGCTTATTTTTTGTAATTTTTTTCAGCATTTCTTTCAACCCGCTTTCGCTTTTCTCTTCGTACTCTTTTTTTAGAATTTCAAAAGAAATTCCTTCACCTGCCAATTTTCTCGTCATACTTTTCGATAGCACATTACTTAGAGGAGTTAACAAATGCAGATTACTGGCAATATTACTCAGCATTCTTACATGAGATACACGATCGACGAATGATTTCGCATTTTTGATCATATCGACCTTCTCAATAAACACCGTGCCGAGTTCTTTTAGCGTTTTTACATCATACAGTGCATCATGGAAGTTTTCGAAAGATCTGGTATTTAGTATGTTGAACAAATCTCTCGCCAATGTTGCTAATTGGAACATACTCTCGCCTGTTCTTTCTGGAATTTTATCTCTTAATATTTTGAGAGTATCGCAAAAGCCAGCGATTTTTTCGAAATCTCTCAACAGTTTATTTTTCAAAATCGCAGTAATCAATCTTGAAGTGTCGAAGGGAGCATTATGGACGACGATTATGCACGGCTTCGATGAAAGTTCAAGAAATTCCCGAAACGCTAATAAACCTTCTTTCAAAGGGAGTGAAATCAATTTTCATTGCGCAAAAATAATAGTCCAGCAACTTCCGTCAATCCTATGCATGCAGTAGCTCCGGGACTTATATTTCCTGTTGGGCTAATATACAGGGTGTCCCACGACTTATTCCCCAACGAGCACTGGCATATTCTCTGTTGAAAATAGAACAAAATGTAATTTGTCCAAATGAAATCGGTTGCAGCGTTCTCGAGAAAATAAATATTAAAAGTTTAGAAATATCATCATTTTAAGTAAGTTCCAATCATCGCCAAAAGAAAACAATAGCAGTAGACAAGGAAAGTAGCGGGCGTTTGATTCTGTGAACATATTCACTCAAGTAGAAACTGTAATATTCCCGAGCAGAAATTTAGTCAGGCTGCCTGATGTCGTATCAGGTCCGAATCAGGTATCGGTATGGCATGCCTGATCAGGATAGCCGGATAAGGCCCAGATCCTGCCCTGATCATGCATCAGTACCCGAGTGGAAATTTATTCAGGCTGCCTGAGTTTCCGTCAGGCCCGGGTCAGGTTTTGGGAAGGCTGGCCTGTTCCGGCTCGCCTGCTATTAGCCATATCCGGACCTAAACTAATGTCGGTACGTTTGCCTGATCTGGCTTACCTTACGTCAGCCTCGTATATACATGTAATACAACCACCGGCCACCAGAGGGACAGGGATACCCGCAAGCAAAAGTGGGTCACTGAGCCGATAAGCTCCAAACTTTATAGAATTCTGTAAAAGAGACGAAGAGGCAATAAAAGCTACTAACTTGCAGCACCTAGTAGTCCTATCCATCTCACTGCTTCTATATACAATTTTTTAGGATCAACAAACTAATTTATAATTTGCAGGAATCCTCCTACCTCTTCAAGGCAAGGCCTAATACGTCACACTGAATTATTCCAATACCTACGATATTTTCAAAAACTGTTATAACAGTTCCGGCTGTAATCCGACATGCAGTCCGGCCCGGATCAGAAGCCTGATCAGGGCCTGCTTCGCAGTAGCGTTACATCCCGGATAAGGGCCTCCTGAATCGGCCTTAGCTGGGCCGGATGCTGTTTTAAGGCACACTTTATCAGGGCCGGATCTGAGCCTGAATAAATTTCCACTCGGGTTATCATTAGACTATGACTTATCGAACATGAGACATGATGATATTTCTAAATTTTTAATATTTATTTTCTCGAGAACGCTGCAACCAATTTCATTCGGACAAATTGCATTTTGTTCTACTTTCAACGGAGAATATGCCAGTGCCCGTTGTGGAATAAGTCGTGGGACACCCTGTATACACTGAACTCTTGTTCTTCGCGGATAACTGCAATTTGTAGATATTCATCGGTCTTTCTGAATCCGGAAGTCTCTAAATCGAAGTATACAATGTCCATGTCCATCGAAAGTGATCCGCCTGCGAGCTGAAATTCCGGAATGGGCGGCCAATCTTCGTTAGATTGTGAAAAGCCATAGTTCGATTGATATTGTACACCCTCATACTTTTTCATTTTCTTTCTCAAAGCCTCTCTTTTTTCTGCTAAAACATTTCGTCTAACAAGGAACATCACTTTAGTGTCCCCCCCCCCCCCGATTTTGATGAAACTCAACTATGTTGTTGCATATGAAAATCTAAGGGACACGTGTTTTTTTTTTTATCGGCGGAAAAACGGTTTTAGGGGGTGAAATCAACCCCCAAAGTTGGGCATGTCGAGGGGTGGTAATGCAGTTTCACCTAGAAGGAATCGTCCGATTTCAATGAAACAAAAACTAAAATGTTTCTCATCGCGAGTAATGTAAAGTGCAACTAGACATTAAAAAAAAATTGTCTCTTGAGGGGGTGAACCACCCCTTGATTATTACATTTTTCACCCTATTTAAAAAACTTACGAATGGAATTCAATGAAATACGTACCATTTGAAAGAGGAAGGAAAATTAAAATTTACATGTTTTTGCTTTTTTGCGGGATGTCACGTTTAAGGGGGTAAACCACCCCCTGCGTACCGATGCGTGCATTCCCATATAGGACCCCTTCTCGCGCATTTAAAAGTGTAAATGCATTTAAAATATTCTCGTCAGTGACAATCGATAAACAATAAGTGAATATTAACGTATTACCCCTAATTAAGGGAGTAAATTACCCCCTCCGTACCTACCCCCTGTATACCGATGCACGGACTTCCATATAGGACCGCTTCTCGCGCAGTTTAAAAGTGTAAATTAATTCAAAATATTCTTGTTACTGACAGTGGATAAACAATAAGTGAAAATTAACGCTTCATCCGTAATGGAGCGGGTAAGTTTATTTAGAGTTTGAATATCAATTAATGTAATAGTCCTCCCACTCTGCACGCTTCCGCCTAGAGGTAAGTACGGTAGCTAGTTCACCATAGTACCAGTTTCTATTATTTTATATTTAAAATATATTTTATTAATAGTCCGGAAAGTACTTTTTATTTCTCGTAGCAAGTAGTATATATAAGTAGTAATCGTCATTCGAGTACTGCGCTTTAATAAATCGTCGACAATTGTGTTGTGATCGAGGGGTGATTCATTTGTTAATGATACACCTTTTAAAACAGATAAGATCTCCGAGGTATACGAACCTTTTCAAATATGCATGGTTCAAAAGCAATTACATAACCAAAAAACCAGAAGAATTTGATAATCCTGTGGATTTTGGTTTCGGTCAATCTTCTCAAGCACACTGTGAAATACCCGGGTGTAATAATGTTGCTACTATAAGATGCGCATGGTGCAAAAAATCTTTGTGTTTGCAGCACTTTTTCGATGACTTTCATTTCTGTACGAATTTCGAACCATGATTGCTATTAAGTATAGCAGCAATGTATAGTTAATAAGAATATGTATGTAAAAATAGAACCTGCATTAAAAAAATAATTTTTAAAATAACTTGGTTTACCCTCACTAATGATGGGCGGAATGGTAAATAGTCTTTTATTTACCAATGTGAAGCGATATTTTTATCTGTATCCCGCGTCCATAAGACGAGAGCCGTTCGGCGAACGGGAAACGATAGCAACGCCGAGCTACGCGTCGCGGAGAGGAAACGCGTGACGAGGCAGCAGAAGGGCCAGAGGCAGGAGAACTTCGTTAATTTTCACTTATTGTTTATCCACTGTCAGTAACAAGAATATTTTGAACTAGTTTACACTTTTAAACTGCGCGAGAAGCGGTCCTATATGGAAGTCCGTGCATCGGTATGCAGGGGGTAGGTACGGAGGGGGTAGTTTACCCCCTTAATTAGGGGAATACGTTAATATTCACTTATTGTTTATCGATTGTCACTAACGAGAATATTTTAAATGCATTTACACTTTTAAATTGCGCGAGAAGGGGTCCTATATGGGAATGCAATCATCGGTACGCAGGGGGTGGTTTACCCCCTTAAACGTGACATCCCGCAAAAAAGCAAAAACATGTAAACTTTAATTTTCCTTCCTCTTTCAAATGGTACGTATTTCATTGAATTCCATTCGTAAGTTTTTTAAATAGGGTGAAAAATGTAATAATCAAGGGGTGGTTCACCCCCTCAAGAGACAATTTTTTTTTAATGTCTAGTTGCACTTTACATTACTCGTGATGAGAAACATTTTAGTTTTTGTTTCATTGAAATCGGACGATTCCTTCTAAGTGAAACTGCATTACCACCCCTCGACATGCCCAACTTTGGGGGTTGATTTCACCCCCTAAAACCGTTTTTCTGCCGATAAAAAAAAAACACGTGTCTCTTAGATTTTCATGCGCTACAACATAGTTGAGTTTCATCAAAATCGGAGGGGGACACTAAAGTGATGTTCCTTGTAAGTTTTGCGGAACGTGAACTATTGGACAAAGGGGGACATTTTCTTTGTGGATTTTGGGAAGGCCATATAGTCTAGGGGGGAAGGACTCTTTAGGGGTAAGAACCTTCGCTCAGGCTGTAACAACAATTTTTCGGAGCTTTATGCGCCATTATATTATTGACGCTTTCGTTTGCTTGGCTCGAAGATGCGGCAGAAAATTTGTAAGCATTGTCGGCGTATTTCGAAAAAATCTGTTTTAAATCGTTGTACAGCTTTTTATTTTTTAAAATAACTTTTTGAGGGGCCGAAATATTTCCGGAACGAGATTTGCACCAATTTTCGCAATTTTCGTGACAATCAAATAGATGATCAGGAATCTTTCGCAAAGTCTCCACAAGCTCGAAGCTTTTGCCCTTGTTCTGCGCAATAGCATAACTGAAACATTTTTTAATGTGAGCAATTGTGCCCTTCTTCTTCATTTCGCTCGAACTTTTCTGTAACGCATACAAATCATTGCCGAACGCTTTTTTCAGATGGTTTCTGTCGCAAAGTTTGAATATTCTTTCGTTCGATCCGTTACGCACAGCCGCGATGGTCGAACTATCCTCGTTGCCAATAAGGACTCGAACGTTCATATTCAAATTTTTTAAAATAGTACTCTCATTGAACAGAGCAGCTGTCACAGATGGTTCTATGGCCTTAGCTATACCTTCGAAATTTTTACGGCAATCATGATAATTTTTCTCATGGTCCATATAGCAACACTTGCATTTCCGATTACGCGTAGCAAAATCTAAAATTTTTCCGCTCAAGTAACCGATGATACAGCCATATCCATTGAGGCTGTCGTAACTCCTGCCGTTTCCACGTTTACTCCATCCCATATAACAGACGATTATGCTGAGGATCTCGCCGATCGCTGAATCGAATTGTGAAGTTTGATCGTTTAACATATCACCGTGAATATCATGATCGTTCGATGAATTGGAACGTGAAGAATGGAGTGCTTGATAGTGCGGATATATTTCGTTCACAATCTTCGTCGGCCTTTTGGAAAAACATAGAAAAAGATGGTCTGCGTATTAGAATTAAATAAGTAAAATTGTCGGCTGGTACTTTATAATAGTTTTTCCTTAGGTGTTGACCTTACGCAGCCAAGGTAAAGAAATGAGAAAGACGACTATGCGTATTTCTGTTACAACGTTTCGACCCTTGTTGGGGTCATCTTCAGGTAAGTTTTATTAATCTGTTTTATGTAAAAGTATAAATGACAGTTATGTTGAGAAATTTCAATGAATATTATGAGTAATAAAATTAAACTGTATGTCTATAATCTAACTTATACTTACAGATAAAAAATGTGAATCATATTTAGAAGTCAATAGTCAGATTGTGTAAAATGCGAAGGTCATATATGATTTCTGATAGGTACCTTCCACCAGAGAGACCAGCACAATGGCAAAGCAGCCCATAATTGGTCTATTAAAGAAATTGTCCATGGAAGAACTACCATCGAAGAAAAACGAATTAAAAGACTATGTTTAATTATTTATAAATTATTGTTTGTGAGATTGAAATTATTAAAGTTAATAGCGGTATTGAAATTCTTTACTTAAGGAAAATGAACCGGAAAAAAGAAGAAACAAGATTTGAGCGAGAAACAGTAACGACATTAGTCATCCGTAACAACAAGCCAAACGTGTCAAATTTAATTAGGTGACAATAGGCTTATGGTCGTTAGGAGAGTGTAAGGTTAACCAATGTCACTTAATGTAGGCAAAGGTAGAAGCTGAAGTATTTAAAACTAAAAAATATGTAATATTGTGAAATTTATAAGCGAACTTGTCTATATGTAAGATAGAAGTTATGTGTTTTACTCATTAAGTATATTATGATATATGTGGCTTAAATTTTCAATATCTCTCATATAATTAACTGTATTCTTTTCTGTGGAAATTTTAATCATTTCTAAAATCTTTGTTTTTTGGTAGTGGTTTCTTTTTTGGTAGCCATTGAATCCCACTACCAAAAAAGAAAGATTTTAGAAATGATTAAAATTTACACAGAAAAGAATACAGTTAATTGAGATTTTAGGCTTTCGAAGCCAATATTGTCATTAGTACTCATGGTTTCCGGATGGAAGCCGCGCCTGTGTTCAGCTTCGTGCCGACGTTTCGCAAACGTTTCAGTCTGCATCTACAGGGCTAGGAGGCTCCGATACTGAAGCTCCCTGTTGTCAGCAAGTCTTAATATACCTATGATTGCTCATGCGGATCATGAGCCAATGATAAGTTGTTTTTAGTTGATCAGCTGATCAATTAAAAAACCAGGAGGACGGTGTGCCAAATGGGATTTACTTGATATCCTCGATCCCTATTTAGGTTATCTGAATGTTTTAATATCTCTAAACCTTCGCGATGTTTTCGGGCGAAGTAACCTGTAGAACTAGCTAGCATTTCTGTCTTTTCATAATCCATTGAATGTCCAGTGTCCATACAATGTTCTGCCAAGGCAGATTGAGAAAAATTACCGTATTTGGTACACCGTTGATGTTCTTTGACCCGTGTACTGATCTTCCTCCCGGTTTCACCTATGTACAGTTTTCCACTGGAGCAAGGGATTTTGTATACTCCTGGGACACTCAGTGGTGGCCTACGGTCTTTCGTACTGGGAATTATTTGTCCAATCTTCTTTGGGGGTTTGAAGATTGTACGGATGTTATGTTTCCGTAGCACCTTGCTGATCCGGTCTGTTGTAGCTTGGAGATAAGGTAGAGCTACGATTTCCTGTCGCTCGGTTGGTTCATTACAAGATGGGGATGAATTTTTATTTTGTAGCTTACGTAATACATCGTTAATTTGTTTGCTGTGGTATCCATTCCTACCAAGGGCTCCGTTAAGATGTTTGATTTCTATATCCAAGTGTTGTGGTTGAAAAATGGTTAGAGCCCGGCACATAAGGGAGCTGATGACAGAGTTTTTCTGAGAAGGATGGTGATGTGAGGAGGCATGGAGGTATCTATCAGTATGGGTAGGTTTGCGGTACACCTGATGGCCTAGGCTTCCATCTTCATTTCGATGGACTAAAACATCTAAGAAGGGGAGGTCTCCCCGTTTCTCAACTTCCATGGTAAATCTTATGTTCGGGTGTATTGAGTTTACATATTCTAGGAACTGAGGCAAGGTATTTTTCCCGTGTTTCCAGATGACAAAAGTGTTGTCCACATACCGGTACCATACCGATGGTTTTAGGGGGGATGAACGTAGAACTTTGTTTTCGAAATGTTCCATAAAGATATTGGCTATAATGGGCGAGATGGGGGATCCCATTGCTGCTCCAAATGTTTGATCATAGAACTCACCCTGGTATTGGAAATAGGTAGATGTTAGGCAGTGTTTAATTAGGGGGAATAGTTTGGAAGAAATTTTCTTGGATTTCTTGATGATATCAAGGGTGTCAGGGATGGGAACGTTTGTGAACAGTGATTCCACGTCGAAACTGACTAGAATTTCATCTGGGCTAGTTGTAATGGAGTTGATTTTATTCACGAAATCTAGGGAGTTCTTAATGTGTGAGTTATTTTGTCCTACTAGTGACTGGTGAGTAGACGGGCAAGTTCGTAGGTGGGGGCACCAATGTTGCTTACTATTGGACAAAGGGGGACATTTTCTTTGTGGATTTTGGGAAGGCCATATAGTCTAGGGGGGAAGGACTCTTTAGGGGTAAGAGTTTTGAGGGTTTCCGGAGGGAAGTTAGCTTCTTTCAGTAGCTTGGTGGTCTTCTTCTCCATGCTTGTTGGATCTTTTTTGAGTTTTTTTTTATGTGTTTGAGTTGTTTAGCATGGCCTTGATCTTGTTAGTGTATTCTTCATTGTCCATTATGACTGTAGCATTTCCCTTATCTGCTGGTAGTATGACAATTTTCTTGTTTTTCTTGAGATTAAAGAGTGCTTCTCGTTCTTCTGTTCTGATGTTTTGTTTAGGGGGCTTTGCTTTGTGTAGGATGTTGGAGAGTTTTCTTCTAACATTATTACTAGTTTCTGTGGGTAAGTGAAAAATAGCTGTCTCTGTCTAGCTAATTATTTCCTCTATGGGGATCTTGGTGGGTGCTATGGCAAAATTATGACCCTTTGCAAGAATGAAGACCTCAGCATCACACAAATTAAAGTTACTAAGGTTCTTAACCGTATGTGTTAGGGTTGGGGGGTTTACCTGTGGAATTAATTTTTCAAACTTCCCTTTCTGTTTTCTCGTTCTTAGTTCGGCGGAGTGCACTGCTTGTTCGTGTGTTACCCGATGATAAAGCTCCAGCTTCAGTATCGGAGCCTCCTAGCCCTGTAGATGCAGACTGAAACGTTTGCGAAACGTTGGCACGAAGCTGAACACAGACGCAGCTTCCATCCGGAAACCATGAGTACTAATGACAATATTGGCTTCGAAAGCCTAAAATCTCAATTAACTGTATTCTTTTCTGTGTAAATTTTAATCATGTCTAAAATCTTTCTTTTTTGGTAGTGGGATTCAATGGCTACCAAAAAAGAAACCACTACCAAAAAAGAAAGATTTTAGAAATGATTAAAATTTCCACAGAAAAGAATACAGTTAATTATATGAGAGATATTGAAAATTTAAGCCACATATATCATAATATACTTAATGAGTAAAACACATAACTTCTATCTTACATATAGACAAGATCGCTTATAAATTTCACAATATTACATATTTTTTAGTTTTAAATACTTCAGCTTCTACCTTTATCTACATTAAGTGACATTGGTTAACCTTACACTCTCCTAACGACCATAAGCCTATTGTCACCTAATTAAATTTGACACGTTTGGCTTGTTGTTACGGATGACTAATGTCGTTACTGTTTCTCGCTCAAATCTTGTTTCTTCTTTTTTCCGGTTCATTTTCCGTAAGTAAAGAATTTCAATACCGCTATTAACTTTAATAATTTCAATCTCACAAACAATAATTTATAAATAATTAAACATAGTCTTTTAATTCGTTTTTCTTCGATGGTAGTTCTTCCATGGACAATTTCTTTAATAGACCAATTATGGGCTGCTTTGCCATTGTGCTGGTCTCTCTGGTGGAAGGTACCTATCAGAAATCATATATGACCTTCGCATTTTACACAATCTGACTATTGACTTCTAAATATGATTCACATTTTTTATCTGTAAGTATAAGTTAGATTATAGACATACAGTTTAATTTTATTACTCATAATATGCATTGAAATTTCTCAACATAACTGTCATTTATACTTTTACATAAAACAGATTAATAAAACTTACCTGAAGATGACCCCAACAAGGGTCGAAACGTTGTAACAGAAATACGCATAGTCGTCTTTCTCATTTCTTTACCTTGGCTGCGTAAGGTCAACACCTAAGGAAAAACTGCGTATTAGAACACAAGAATGAAAGTATAATCCCTTTTTATTGAAATGTTTCAGTGTTTCTCACATGATTATAAACTGCATTGTAGAACTGAGAGGTTGATTAAAAAATAACATTTAACTTCTAATTGTAACTAAGGCTAATTGAAAGTTCCAATTCTAATTCTATTTACAATTGTAACTTACTAATGTAAGTAATCTTTGCAAAATGTAATATAATTTATGTATACATGACTGACGATTTTTTTTTCTATTTATCAAGAGACGCGGTAGCGTCTCGACGCCAAGTATTAAAAGAAAAAATCGGTTAAAAGAAAAAATCGGCCTCCTCATGAGACGCTACTGCTACTCTTATTGACGCCAAGTTGGCGCTTTTTCGTCTGCTACGATGAAATAACTTAAATTATCTGCGGGTATATGTCGTGGGCGAAAAATGTGTCAGGTCGAATATTTTTTATTTTTTTTTTTCTTCGCAATGAGCGTTTGTCCAATAAAATCGGTTCCCGCAATGCTGATATCTGGCATCTTAGCAATATCAGTCGAAAAATTTTTCTCAAAATGTCCCCTCTCACACAATCTTAAAAAATTTGTCCCCTCACATATACGTATGAGCTTCGATGCGACACAGGCATATCGAGTCGAGACGCGCATGCGCAACGAGCCAGTGAACGCGTGTAGTCTATTTATTGGGATTTGACACACTTGTTGCGACACCTCGTGGCAAAAAGTGAAAGTGCAGAGAGCCCGGGCGTAACACGGAGTCAAATGGGGCACATTTCGTTTTTTGATTAAAAAATGATATCAATGAAGACTATTTGGGATTGGGCAGGTACAAATCCTGCCCAACGTAAATTTATAGAAGGTGAACGGGTTTATAAGGCCGGACACATTATTAAATGTGGTAAAAACGAGCTTCAACAAGGCAGTGGCATGAGCTTCACAGCTGTTTGTCTGCAGACATCAAATTTACGAGACAGTCCTCATGAAATCGAAGGTGATGTATCAACAAGTGGTGAAATTATAAGTTGTTATTGTTCCTTGAAAGCTGGCTCAGGTGAAAAATGTAAACATATTATAGCTGCTCTGCTGTACTGCTATCAGTAAGTTTCTAACCTATATTTTATAATACATTTATTTGTATTAGCAATTTGTAATAAAAAATAATTCCTTATTTTCAGAAAAGGTGATTCACTGGAAACGTTATCTTGTACAGACAAAAAGTGCAAGTGGAAAAAAGAACACAAGACAGCTTTGGAGAATTATAACCCTGCTCCGCTTTTGCAACACTCTTGTTTCGCACAAGCTTTGAAGAAGAAAAAATTATTAAATGCTGAGTCAATCAAGGAATGTCAGAATGAAGTAGTCGAGGAGGAATCAGAGGAAGAACCTGTACAAACCGAAGAATCACAGCCCAATCAGCAGTCCTCTGAAAATGCTTCTAATTCAACAAAAATACAAAAAAAAAGAAAATCTCTTAGTGATGAAATAGAAGTTACAGAATCTCAATTGGATGAGATCAAAACGTTGATTTGTAGTAAGGTACCGGAATCTGCTTTAGCAAAGCACGTGTAAGTCCTTATAGATTATCTTTTTATCGGTCTATTAATTGTAATTTCAATATTGTATTATGCACATTACAGAATTGGAAGGCACGATCCGATCGTTCCCAAAGAGAAGAGCATGATTACGGAGGCTTACACGTGCTTTGCTAAAGCAGATTCCGGTACCTTACTACAAATCAACGTTTTGATCTCATCCAATTGAGATTCTGTAACTTCTATTTCATCACTAAGAGATTTTCTTTTTTTTTCTATTTTTGTTGAATTAGAAGCATTTTCAGAGGACTGCTGATTGGGCTGTGATTCTTCGGTTTGTACAGGTTCTTCCTCTGATTCCTCCTCGACTACTTCATTCTGACATTCCTTGATTGACTCAGCATTTAATAATTTTTTCTTCTTCAAAGCTTGTGCGAAACAAGAGTGTTGCAAAAGCGGAGCAGGGTTATAATTCTCCAAAGCTGTCTTGTGTTCTTTTTTCCACTTGCACTTTTTGTCTGTACAAGATAACGTTTCCAGTGAATCACCTTTTCTGAAAATAAGGAATTATTTTTTATTACAAATTGCTAATACAAATAAATGTATTATAAAATATAGGTTAGAAACTTACTGATAGCAGTACAGCAGAGCAGCTATAATATGTTTACATTTTTCACCTGAGCCAGCTTTCAAGGAACAATAACAACTTATAATTTCACCACTTGTTGATACGTCACCTTCGATTTCATGAGGACTGTCTCGTAAATTTGATGTCTGCAGACAAACAGCTGTGAAGCTCATGCCACTGCCTTGTTGAAGCTCGTTTTTACCACATTTAATAATGTGTCCGGCCTTATAAACCCGTTCACCTTCTATAAATTTACGTTGGGCAGGATTTGTACCTGCCCAATCCCAAATAGTCTTCATTGATATCATTTTTTAATCAAAAAACGAAATGTGCCCCATTTGACTCCGTGTTACGCCCGGGCTCTCTGCACTTTCACTTTTTGCCACGAGGTGTCGCAACAAGTGTGTCAAATCCCAATAGTGTTAACCATTTAATAATTATAATTGTCTGTCGGAAGGACTTCAGTTGAAATAGACAGTTTGTCTGAATGAATTTATTCAAAATAGACAGGTTATCATATTTAAAGAATTAACGCTATGAAATGTCTAGATGGTTAACTTGTAGAGCATACTTTAAAAAACTGAGTGAGCTTTACCGCATTAAAATAGGTAGAGAATTACAGACTTCTTGCAAAATCTATTGCTACTTTAAAGTTTTTCTGGGTTAAGGACACACAACGTAACACCACTCTGTCTTATTCATGACTAAGCTGGACTAATGTATCCTGTCTACGATGGCTTTTGGTATTCGATAGTTCAGCACCGGTAGGGTGCTGGAGACCAATTTTCTGACAATAACCATCACTTTTGCTTAATGCCAGGAAAAAAAGTATAAGTAATTGAAAATGACTGAACGCAAGAGTCAATTTGCTTGAGACGAGGATTTAAATTGTATTTCACCTTCTGCTCGGCAAATTCATTGCATCTGATACTTTTTTCTTAGCGTTGAGTAAATCAAGAACATTACAGTCCAGGGTAGTTCGAATAAACATGTCGTCTACAAAAATATGAGCTTTTCTGTTTGTTCAATTAACAAATAGTATATTACACTACAAGGGCAGAAAACTGAGCTTTCGGCACTGAGTTCTGAAAACTGAGTTCCGGGTGCTCAGTTTACTGCCCGTGTGGTGTATACTATTTTTCTTTATACCATGGTCGAAAGTACATGATCAACGCATAGATTTCCATATTCCCATATGGAATAGGAATAAATGAATTACAATTAACTTATAAAGCGAAATATATGAGGTACATAGAAGCATTAAGCAAAGTAGTAAGCTATGAAACGCTGCAGCAGAGCTGACCTAGGCTATGGCCAGGTGACGACGCAAACGGTTCTTAAAAATAGGAAGCAAGTCAGTATCCCAAACGTGAGGTGGAAGGGAGTTCCATAAGAGAGCAGCCGAGACGTGGAAAGAATGCTGAAAATAGAGAGAGACAGAGACAGAGATAGAGAGAGAGAAAAAGAAGGATCGCAAGAAATAATAAAAAACGCATTAAATATTTTTTTAACAATAAATTTTATTTAATTTATTGAAATTTCTATTAATTTTGTTGTTGTCAGCTGTTTCAAATATTAGACGAAGTATTTTGTAAAATTTTTACCGCAATCTGTGTCTCTTGTTATACATTTAGTAGTGTCTACTCATCTTTATGTTTACTGTTTACTGTGAATTAACTTTTTTAATCATCACTGAGATATATGTAGAATGAGTTTGTTTAATTTTTTCATGATGTTCTTACTTTCAAAAAGATATCAAATAACACCAAAAATGTTTTTTCAAAACAAAAAGGTTACGCCAAGTATTAAAAGTGTAGTCATTCCATAAAAAATAAATCCTTGCTAAAAAAATCTCTTGATACCTAGCAAAAATATTAAATCAAATCCAATAAATTAGCCAAGCAAAAATCCTGTGGTGTACTGGTATGTGTGAGGCACGGTCCGGCGAGAGGGCACGACAAATGTAAGAGCGTGCGAACGAGTCAGTCGTTGAATTCGAGGCTGAAGCACACACGGTCTCCGTAAATCGGAGGAAATAAAGGCTTTTGGCTGTGGTCAAGGGAGCCGATTTGTTCGCAGGTTTCTTAAGACCATTCCCGTACATTACAATCTCCTAGGTAGATGCTTAATAGACGTACATGTTTCTCTACAAAAAACTTGGTGTGCCAGCGACTAGCTCCAATATATGGTCCATTGAAGTAAGTATGGGAGAAAGCAATTTCTCAGTATATACGTATATCCTGAAAATGTCGGCTTATCCGGTATTGCATATTTTATTTTGCGTAACTCATGCATGAAAAACACTACTTTTCTTAACACGTGCATGAAAAAGGTCCTTTTTCATGCATTTAAAGTGAATGGAAAGTTGCTCATTTCGAGCGTGCGGGAGAGAATGATTCCCTCCGAATGTGGCGAAAGTGGCGCTTTATAACTATGGATACGATAAAAATGCTGCGCATGCGCAAATCGGCCCAATTTTACATTATCGCACTAGTGCTTTCTTCTCGCATTAGTGCGATAAAGTAAACTTTGTTCTCGCGCGCTGTCATGAAATGCATTCACTTTGGAAGCCTTCCTTGCTCTTCTTATGGCTGCCTCCTCAAACGAAGAGATGTTCCAGTCACTTTGGCTTCGGCTCGTGCCGTTGTGTTACTAACAAAGCTATCGTCAGCAAAGCTATGAATTTTTTGCCGTCCTTACTTCAATGGACCATATATTGGAGCTAGTCGCTGGCACACCAAGTTTTTTGTAGAGAAACATGTACGTCTATTAAGCATCTACCTAGGAGATTGTAATGTACGGGAATGGTCTTAAGAAACCTGCGAACAAATCGGCTCCCTTGACCACAGCCAAAAGCCTTTATTTCCTCCGATTTACGGAGACCGTGTGTGCTTCAGCCTCGAATTCAACGACTGACTCGTTCGCACGCTCTTACATTTGTCGTGCCCTCTCGCCGGACCGTGCCTCACACATACCAGTACACCACAGGATTTTTGCTTGGCTAATTTATTGGATTTGATTTAATATTTTTGCTAGGTATCAAGAGATTTTTTTAGCAAGGATTTATTTTTTATGGAATGACTACACTTTTAATACTTGGCGTAACCTTTTTGTTTTGAAAAAACATTTTTGGTGTTATTTTCTTTACTTGGCGTTGATACGCTGCCGCGTATCTTGACATTATGATGTTAGGTATATAATGTACACATCATATATTGAAAGTCTAGCAAAGTGGGATCGGATGGATAATTCAAAAATGGGCGTTTACATACAGAAATAGATTTTCCGATTCGATTAATTCGAAAATTATAGTACTTTACACTATCTCAAGTAAAATTAGATTTACATTGATTCACTAATTGTAATTACTAATTGTAATCGTAATGTACAATAAGCAGACAGTCAGTTGCCACGCAAGCGGCTCGTCGCGCCTCTTGGAAAAACCACGGTCAAAATTTTACCCGAATCCTTTGCCAATGCACAGACGCATTGTCTGTGCGCAGTCAACGGATTCAGGTAAAATTTTGAATGTGGCTTTTACAAAGAGGCGCAACGACCCATACCAGATGTTTATTGCAGGGCTAATTACTTAGTAATAAAACTCTGATGCGACGACGCCCGCGTGTTGCTAAATTTGTTCATCTCTCGCTATACATTTTTGTGGACGAATCTTACAATTTCGCTCCAAAAAATATGAGCGAACAAGTACCATAATATTTTAACAATTTGTTTAAATATTTTATGATATTGTTATCCTCACAAATCGTTATATATCGACGAAAGGTTGTCGATAATTAGTGCGCGTTCTTCTTCGGCAGCACGTTGAGAGCTTTCCACGGATGTTGACTCAATGGCTCGGCCCACTTCTCCCTCATACCGTTTGAAGATATTCGATGTCATTTCCGGGATGTGCAAACAAGCCAATTTTTTATTCAGGGCTGTGCTTCCAACACTAGCATGCACGGAAAATATGTATAAGTTTATATGAAAAGCAGATTATTTAGTAATACTAGTCAGTTCAAACAAAAAAGACCACCAAAAAACCAAATTCTCGATTATAAACATCGCGGGCCAACTGTTAAATCCGCAAAGCGAATTCTGCCACAGAAAAATAGATTGTTTAGCCGTTTCATTACTCCAGAAACTTTTCATAAGCGGTATAATTAATGTATTGTATTATTTGTAAATTATTGAATGTTAAGCGAACGTAAGATAATAACTATAAGCTGCAGGAAACGAAAAGGCAAAATCGCGGTTATAAACATTGCGTGACAACTGTCGAATTCGCGATTTGAACTTTATCACAAAAAAATAAATTGCTGACGCATGAATATAGCCATTTCATTACTCCATGAACTTTTTATAAGAGGTATAGAAAATCAGTTAGTGATGAATTGAAATAATATTACGTAACTTACCCAGAACTGCCTTAGTATTTACGTCAGAAACTTTCCGTTTTCATCCTCTTGCGTGTATTTTACCGGTCGCAATCTCTGACAGCACTGAACAACGGTGACATTTTACCAAAAAAATGGAATTGAGTCCCAATCGTTTTTCACTTTCCACGTTTTGCAAAGAAAGGCATTCAGTACTGTAAGAACATACTAAATTCTTCCCGAGTTCTTGGATGTCAACGATTCGTTTTCCTTCGCACGGATTCAAATCGCTCGATTGCGAACATTTCTCTTCGGTTTTTCGTTTTTTCGCTTCACGCATCGACGATACAAAATTAGTCTGTTTTTTCAATTTTTTTCTTATTGTAAAACGCCCGTTGAACCTTCGGACCACGTTCTCTCAGGTACATCGACAAACTGACCAAAAGTGACCTGACTGACGAAATATTGGCGGGCAGCGTGGCAGTACAGTATTGCACGATCGACGCGCCGCTCAATGGGTGCTATTATGCCCGTGTCCGTGGGCTAAACCTTCTATGTTTAGCGGTCCCGAGAGTACAGTCTCAGGTAGAAGATATTCAACGAACGGGCTCGGGCTGCCATGCGCGGTACAGGGACTTATGAGCGAAACTTTTTGCTACGACTGTCGTGACCGTACTACCTTAAGTTCAATGTCCAATGATCGAACTATATAAATTTGTGTTGGCCAAATTAGTATTGGCTCAATCATCATTTCGTACATGGAGAATAGTATAACCGTGCTATAACTTCAATGTGCTGTAAGTTATAACGAGTTTCATAACTGGGCCCTAGTTCTCGAGATCATGCGGGACATTTTGGCGTACGAAGGATTATGATTGGGTGAAACTAATGATCCGTATATAAAAGTTGGTAATATGAACTTCAAACTCGAGTTCCAGGGCCATCAATATCCTGTGGTGCTCCAAAATTGTACCGCATTGCAGTTACAGTTCGAGATAACTAGATGCCCTCGCGATAAGGCGATTTATTTTATAAGACCAAATGCAGATATTAAACTACTCGTTGGCATGAAATAATGAAACGTCGTGTACAATTCACGTAACGCTAGCGAGACAAAGTCGAGCAGTGGATCGACAAAGTAGGTCCAGCGGGTATCGAATTATCACGCGTGTAGGAATTTGAGAAACAGAAGAATTAAGAGTAGAAATGCGTAACAGGAGCGAAATATAAAAGTTAATACCAAAAGAATTATAATAAGTAAAATAAGATCGCAACGTATTGTCCGAAAGTTTTGATAGCATGAACGTACCAGAAGCGTAGTTCATGGGTTCTCATGATAACTTTCCAGGGTCACCAAGAACATTAAGAATAGCTACTACGAATAATAAATAATATAAGAGTTCACACTAAGGCACAGGATCATTTCCTCTGGCGGTACGCGGTCTTCTGTTCAGTCTAAGCCGGAAGGATAATTACGATATTATCAACATATTGCTATAATCTCCGCACACAACATAAAAGATATGGCCCCTTCGGCGCCGAGACGCTTATCGTGAACGATACAATTTCGATATAAGGCGACACGTTTTTATTGCTCACAAGCACACCGGCCAAGGTGGCTGTCAACGCACGAATGGCGCTCGAGGGGTTCTTCTTACCGATCGGGGCTAGTTCCCACACAGTAAATTTGGTTGGGCCCACTGGGCTAATCGCCTACGCGGAAGTTTTCAGCCAATCATAGCTTATGCGCAAATAGTGAAAACATGCCAATGGACTAATTCGATAATTGTTTGAAACAATGCGAAACTATTGAATTACTACCTGACGTGAAATTCTCTATTTTAGAATTGATATTGACCAGAGTCTTCACAGATTATATAACTACGATATTGGGAAGGATGGTATGCAAAATCTCTGTTCCCTGACAGTCTGTGCACGATACACTGGTGTACATCGCCTTTTCGCGAGACTCGGAACATACGGACGATCAACTAGGCGTCTTGCCGTGTTTTTTTGACGTCCAGTTTGTGGCGGGTAACTGTTGCATTCCGGTCCTGGGTTCACGAGACATTGTAGTGGCGGAGAGTCGTGACTCCTCGGCCTAGGGTAGCTCCCTGAGCTCCCTCTTCGATATAGATGCCTTCAACTGGATACGGATATCGGGACTGGTGAAACGTGATGGTAGTCCATGGCGATGTTCTCTATTAGTTGGGTCCCTACTTTATTTGGGGCCGATTGTGGCGGGGTGAAGGCGCCTGCTGACGTTGGCGTTCTTCCACGCTCTCTAGCCTAACCTTCGGCTGATTTCCTCCGGCGATACTAGAGAAGGTGATGTTTCCTCTCCTGGTGACTTCCTCAGCGTGATGGTGGTTCGGCGTATCGCATGTAATTGATGTATAAACCAAAAACTAGGCTAATCTTGTTAAGTATATTAATCGGGACCCTGGAGTTCTTGGCCGGTACAGTTAAATTTTTTCCCGAGAGACGGTACTGCGTCCCGAGATCAAAAGCACGCGAGTATCATATCGGGATTTTCGTGGCGTTAAAAATTAACGTCACAGTATGTAGAGTCGATCCACGAGTTAGATAGCAAGGCACACTGTCATTGCATAACATATTTGTTACAAAGTATACATTGTAACGCATCGTTTTTCTTAACTCGACACCGATATATTCGAAAACCAACTTACGTTACCTTCGGCCGTCCACCCTTCGCTCATGCATCCGCAAGCCAGGCGGGTACTAGCTAATTATTTTTTCATCAGGAACTGACGGGCCGGTATGGACTGGGAGTTTGGGGGGGGGGGGGATAACTCATCGGATCCTGTCGATTTTTGGGGACGTGTAAAATGACGTAAGATCCACGGCTACTTCCCCAAGCCGGGCACCACATCCTTAACTCGGGTCAGGGGGTTTCTCCCCTGCCCTTAACCGTATCAAAATTATAACTCCGCCCGCTCTACAACCCTTTGCCCATTTCCAGCGGCGCGCCGGTATCTCACCCGGGCTTCTGCGGCTCCGTGAAGATGTCTCCGTCGGATATTCTCCTCTGCCGGGCAACTCGGTACGTCGAGAGTATCTCCCCACAGCAAGTTCGAGCACCTCGACCTCAACTAAACCATAACGAAATCTTCTGAGAGCATTGATGTAACTATACGAAATACGAATCAACCTGAGAGCGTAGCTTCTAAGCAGGTTGGCGTATCCATGGTTTTGCACTAAACATATTTTATTTTTCTATTTTAGCATATATTTACATTATCGAAAACCACTTGTGATTTGCTCAAGATTGCATTGATTGCAAACTGCAAAAAAACACGTTACACATTAGTCGGCCGACTATATGTATATTAATTTCTTGGCAATTCACTTGTTCAAAAATAAAATTACAGTGCAATTTAAAAGTATCTCTGGATTAGAATTTGTTAGAAACTATTCAAGAATCAGCAACTTTTGCCGATTTTGCATTTATCCGAATCAAGCCGAGTTCAGTTGCCAAGGAACATCTAGACACACTGGATTTCTACGTCTAATTCCTAAAATACGGGGAACTACGTCAAGCTCAAGATATACGCACGCAAGCACGCATACACGTATACGCACTTGCGCTGCACATAAATTTTGGTTCTACTCATTGTGCGGTCTAAAGGCTAATATTCTATACTGTTGTAAAAGCAGCCTCATACTAGCTAAAACTTTGTTGCACGGTAGCTTCACGGACATAATGTGTTTGATTGTGTTGTGTATGAGCGGAGCGAAAACCGGGCGAAATGAAACTGAACAGTTAAAAACTTCTTTTACAGATATCTCATTAATGAGTAGACCGATTCACTCGTTTCCTGGCTCAAATCAAAGGGACTTGTCCGTATGATAGAAATAGTATATTGGATTTTCCTAAACGTACACTAATTCTAAGAATACAATGTATTTTCTTGAAAATCGTTGCTCCAGCAACTGTACTACTGAATATTATATCAGGTGTTGTCGCTCCTAAATTATACGTACTTCGCACGACTCTCTTAAGGGGTTATACTACCCAGGCGCACTGAAAAATGAAGTTTTTTTGGGGAATTTTTTTCTTGGAAACTATTCAATGGATCAAAATGAAATTTTGAGGCTTTAGTATACATGTTTTAAGGTATATAAAAAAATTTTTTATTTTAGCTTTTGATACAAAATGGCGTCTTGGCAAGTGGTAAACGGAACATGTGTTTTTTCCGAGGAGCGAATCTGCGTACATCATAACATTCTCCGAACAGCACGTAGAGCAAAAAAAAAAATTTGTCGTTAATCTACATTAGTTTTGCTAGGGAAGTACCCACGATTATATATTTTTATCGAAAATTCGCAAATTGGCGTCAGTTTGAACTTTTTTTTTCATTTTTTTGCTAAAAATCGATTTTAAATTGTTCATAACAATTTTAATTGTTTATCAATCTTAAAAAGCGTGTGTACTTCCCTAAATAATTTATCTAAGAAGTTACAGTTAAAATTTCAAGTGAATCCGACAAAAATTGAGCGAGTTACAGTGTACGCAGTTTTAAAAAATGTAGTTTTGAGAAAAACGCATTTAAAGTTTCAACTCGGAGTAGCACGTGGAACTGCTTACTGCATGTTTATTCGCAGTCTACCGGTTATTGTAGCGTCCAATATGGCTTCTGTGAGATTTATTAACGCAATCTATTTGTATTTTGAAGAAATTAAATTGATTTGTACCGACAAAGATTACCAACAAGCTATAATACATTTAAAATGTGCGCAGGTGAGCGGCCTTTTTAAACGTTTAGGAGCGCTCGAAGTTATCTTGTTAAAAATAGTTTATTGAATTTTCCCAGACAAAATAGTGTTTGCATATCATTCTTGGATAGTTTATGCATCATTTAAACCAATAAAAAAAAAATTGAAAAAAAAAAATTGGCTGGGTAGTATAACCCCTTAATACTTTCTTATGCGCTTGTAGTATACAAGTATATTGGTTAAAGGTTTAATGTACGGTGACAAATAATGATTACTGAAGCATATGATAGTCGTCACTAAAACTATTTCGATTCATATTTAGTTGCCTGGTGCACAGACCAATTGGATATAAATAACTTTTCACTGCAAATTCTGTCCACTTTAAAATAGATGGAATAGAATTAGATACGAACGATATCTTATTATAGTATATTGTATGTGGTTTAACATTAGTTCACGCTAGGTTTGGTTACATAAGGTTAAAATAGGGTGGAATGTTCAAATTTCGGAGACTAAGTAGGTTAGTGGAATAGTACATCGTATAAGTATACGTAAATATAAGTATATTCGACTGAACAGAGCATTAATTGTTTGAAAAGGTTCTGTCAGATAAATATAACTTAGAATATTGTTGAATTACTGATGGAAGATCGCTCAGGAGGCAGAACTTCGCATTTGTGTCCAATTGGGTTTGTGTGCAACTAGGCATCACCCTTCTTATTCTTGAAAATCTACAAATCATTACACGAGCTCCTTACTGCGGCTGTAGACAATGATGCACCTTATTTCTTAGTACCACTTTTATTACTAGAGATCATATATGATATCTTCCACTGCCTTTTTTGCCTATCGAAATACAAATACATTTTCTTCAACGGGTCCAAATTAAATTATAAAATGATAATCGCCATTATAGTTGTGATCATTTCCATGATTACGGCAGACTGAGCCTTTTATTTGTTTAGCTATTAAGGCTTTGATAACTTTGCTGATGGAAATCGTCAATTCCGTCATTTGACGTTAGTCGAGAGATAATGTGAAAGTTTCTTTTAGGTATTCTATGGCAAACCTTAAAAGAGACACATATGTTATTAGAGCTTCCCCGATAACTTTCTATAGGGTAACCGATGACATAGACGATCAACCGGAAAAACATTAATAGTTCAGAATCATTCATTCACATTAGTTTCTTTTAATAAATATGAAAGAGGATTGTAATAAACTGTTTCATATTATATTAAATGAAATCAACTTTCGTCATTCAATTATGACATCGATAAGTAGAACCGCTTGTAAATCGTCATACCGAGATTATATTTATTCATCGTATCTAGAAACACAAACATTTCCTATCTCTATGACTACCGCTTTATTATTTTAGACTGTCCCTTATAACCACCATGTGCGTGCATACCTACGCCACTCTGGTCTTTATATCCTGTGAGTGCCCGTAAATGTTCCATATGTCTTTCCTGTTTCAGCCGACCTTTGAGTTCTTTCTGTCTAGCAACCTAACAGTCCTACAGTTTTAAAAATAGTTTTACTATTTTTTATGTTATAGTTGTTTTCTATTTTTTATTATATTGTAATATTATGACAGTACATGGATTTCACTTGTGAATTACTTCTTTTTCATAATTAATTTAATATTGCATAACTCATATAACATTCCTAGACAAACTAATTACATATAAAACACATATATAATTATAATTTTATATAATCTTATAATAAATATTCGAAATCTTATATCATTAATTTATTCAACGCAGTATTAAAAAAATATGCTACATATTGAGATTCATAGATATATAAGCCCGATTCAGAACTCGTTCTTAAGGTGACTATTAGAGTTACTATTAGTTAAAAGTGACTACGCTGAGTTGTTAGTGACCGCATTCAGAACTCGCTTTTAAGCCGCTTTTAGCTAACGATGCGCTAGCAGAGAAGCAGCGTGTTGTAACATGTACTTTCAACGAGGTTTGGAATCATTCGGGAAGATTCGGTCATATTTGATTACGTCCAGGAGTCTTCGGTGGCATTCGAAAAGCGTAAACTTCATATTTGGTGGAAACTACAGCCATATATGAAATTCGAAATTCAAGAATTCCCTTTCTTGAAGGCAAGCTATTAATATTCAATTAATACGTTAAAACTATTATAAGACAGGCATGACATGAAAATGACAAAAATAAATGGTTGTAGATCATCATGGAACGAAAGGAGAATTTCACCCTCGAAGAAAAAGCATTATTCGTACAATTTGTAAGCGACAATCGTAATATATTAGAGAGTAAAGCAAATAATGCTAGATTGAAAAAGAGTAGAAGAGACAAATGAATGAAACTAACAGAGAAAATGGCAACGATTGGAATTAAGAGGGAATGGAAAGATATAAGAGGTGCATAACAACGGTGGAAACTCGCAGCAAAGAAGAATATTTCTTGCACTGAAAACAAAAATGGTCAAATTTACTATTTCTTAACTATTTTTCAGGGTTCCGAAAGGACTCAACTATTGTTTTGTAACGTGGCGTCAGGACGACACGTTACAAGAGCCCCGCACCTCCGCGCGCTGCCGACGGCACGGCAGTGCCTCCGGCCTCCATCTCCAAGGAGTTCGTAGGTCCGTGGTTCGGGAGGAGGGAACGGGGGAAAGTAGTGGACTGGCGGCGGAGGCACAGGGCCCTTTTGGGTTGAGAGCCCGCAAGCAAGGGGTGCCCAACCGCCAGGACGCACTGCCGGTACCTCGGGAACTTTGATCGGCTACGGTTTGCGGGTCTGCGGGGAGGGCGCCGGAGAGGAGTTTGTTTTGATTTTTGACCTACCGCGAAGAGCGGTAGGTAGGATAGAGAGTGTGTCGCGGGGAGTCCGTGCGTAAGGACACGCGTGTCCGGCGGACCGCGGAAAAGGAGTCCTTCTTCCGTGCTCGGGCGATAGCGGAGCTATCGGATAATCGCGGATTGCGATTATCGGGGTCTCTCGCAGAGAGCCATGGCTCCCGGGTTTTTTTGTGTGGTCTAGTGCCAGTGCGTGGCCGAGTGGGTGATATTCCGCGTGCTTGATAGACACCTTCGTGGAGCCGGGAGGCGGCACCACGGGGATAGGCGGAAGGGACACGGCCACCACGATTTGGATTTGGTACGGGACTGATGGGACAGCCAGTTCTCGGTAAGTACCGCGAGAGCGGTCTTATTGAGAGAAGCACTTGCGCGAGAAGATAGCCGAGCGGGAGTGGTGCGGGGACACGGATGCCTCACGTGGCTACCGACGTCGGAGGGCACACTCCCGAGGAAGGGAAGGCTCGTCTCCAACGAGACCTGGTAGGATCGCGAGGGGATTCGCGAATTCGGTAGGCACACCGAGGTAGGGACAGGTCTTGGGCAGGCTAGAAGTCACGACTCGGAATAGTCGTGAGCCGCCGTTGGAGGACACACTGTACGCGACGGGATTTGTATTGTACAATCCGCCGTTTATTTAATGGTAATAAACGGAACGGTATTCTACTCGCTGTTTTATTATTTTGCGCGCCTATCCGTTGACTCCAAAATTCTCTCTCGTCGCCTCCATGTTCCCCTCTACCATTTTCAGTACGCTGAGGCTGAGCCGCCGGGAGACCTGAAAACGGCCGTGGTAAGGGATGGTGGTGCGGGAAAGCCGCACCTGGCGCCCAACAACTAGATCTTCGGATCTTTTCTTTGATTACAGCACGTTGGGAGCAGCCACGGATTATTTGTAGGCGACGCCGATGAACGGTATACGTCACAGTTTATAGTAAACTTAGATTAATTACGGACTTACGGTGATCACAATTATTAGTAATATTTAAAACATATTAAAACTATTTGGTAATAGTAAGACTGATAAACTTCGTAGCTTACTATTTTTTAGATGGTAATATCCACCATAAATTGTATAGTTAGATATAACTTTTCCACTCTTGTAAATAACGAAACGGTCTAGTTAATTTGACCTAATTTGACCAAATATGCAAGTAAAATTAGTATTCTGAACTAATTGTTGTTAGTTACTTTAACAATAAAATATTGGTCAGCAACTACAAACTATTTATGTTTTTTCCATATTTCAGTACGAAAGAATATTAAATAGTTTACTTGATTCTAAGAGTTTATATCGAAGCAGTGCGATGGATTGGACCACTAGGTGCTGTACCTTAGTAGCTTTTATCGCTTCTTCGTCTCTTTTTTAGAATTCTATAACAAATAAAGTTTGGGATTTATTGGCTCGTTAAACCGCCTCTGCTTACGGGTATGTCGGTCCCTCTGGTGGCCGGTTGCTATATTAGGATGAATAGTTTTTTTACCATAAATATGCGACAATATTTACCCTTGACATCCATCCTATAATTACTATCCATAGTAGATTTTAATTTTTTTTTGTAAGTGAATTTGACTTTTTGAAATTAGTAAAGTAATTTACTATGAAGTTAGTATTTGTTACTACAATTATATCGTCCAATTGCAATAGTAAACTCAAGTATGCTTAGATAGTTTGCGCTAATGAATTCATTATACAAAAAATACTACAAGTTTCGTTTCACTAACTAATAATATTCTTATCATGCTACATAGTTAAGAATACCGTTGTCTTTTTTTTATAGTTGAGTCCTTTCGGAACCGTGAAAAATATATAGTAAATTTGATGAAATTTGAAAAGATATAGTAAATTTGACCATTTTTTTCTCAGTGTAGTTATTAACTTTTTGGTTTATGATAGGTATTACGAGATGGAATAGTTTGTGCCGCGAACGCATCGATATTTCAAGGAGCACAAAATAAATTTTATTTTATTCAAGAAAATACGGGGAAAGAAAATTTTTAAAATATGTCTTTAACATTTAATAAAGAACTTAAAAATATTTTAAATTATTATTTATTGTGTGCCCAAAAATCTTCAAAACTGTTTAAATTTTAAACTTCTCAGCCGGAATCACCTTTTAAAATAAAACAACTCTTCCAAAATTCACTCGTATGTTGTTTTCCCCGCGCGGAGTAGGCGCGTATACATTTTTTGCAAAAATTAAATGTGTGTTGACAAAAATTGACAAAGCCGTATTTGATAGTACCTATAACGTCTTATTTTCCAAGCAAACATAAACGAGGTCATTTTCGCAAACGACACATATCAGTTTCGAAGGAACGAAACATTTTTATTGTTAAAATAAAACACGACTTTGACATATATTATTATAACATTAAAAACCCAACTGTTCACAAAAAAAAATATCAGTAATGAGTAAGGAAATAAATTTTATGCAAGATATTAAATTAATAAATCTTATGTTTTTGAAATGTTGTAAGAAGTAAAACAGAAGTCTTTGGCCAGGAAAGCCACATTAATGTGGCCTGTTCTGTGTATGGTCCCTTGTGTTTATGCTGTGCTACAGCTTTACACCTGGCCACAAGAATAGCATCAGATTCTTCGAGAGGAAGCTTTACTCATCTTTAAATTGAAACGGAATAACAAAAGAGCGTAGCACTTTCATACCCCCGCATTTCATTCTATCGCCATTATGCTAAATGCTCGTAATGCTCATGTTCAAAAATAGAGTACTTCGACTTATTTCATCTTTAGAGCTTACAATTTAATATTTTTGCTCTTTCGATATTTCCTTTTCAATATTATAAGCAATTCCTTATCTTACTTCACTTCCTTAACAGATTCTCTTCCGATCATTCATATTTGCAGAAACGTAAATTGCAATTAATTGAGATTACTTTATATAAAAGTAATTGTTGACTACATAGTACCTACGTGCCGGAGTTCTTAACTGTTTACTAACTTATCTCTACTTTTCAGGACTTTTTTTAAGTATTGGCAGTTAGGAGCACACTCGGTGTTTCTTAGGACGGGCCTGATATCATCTTAATTCGTAAGATATACTGTCAGGACCATAAAGCGGCACTCACACCGAATTTTCTTAACAAATTTTCCATGCTAGACGCTGGAAGTTGTAATGGGCTAAGAAATGGTTTCGTTAGGTTAGATTAGGTTAGAATTCCAATGCCAGATGTCTCAAGGTTTAGTTTTTTTCTTTTTTTTTTATAAAAAATTACACCGGTTTGTCGTATTGAGTGTCACACGACTTCATAACTAATCTTTGACAAGTTTATATATGGGGCATTCCACGTCAAAACGAAAACGATCCAACCGATGGGTCTCCGATTTTGTTCCGAATTTTTTTTCTTGTTCTATTTCAGGACCAAAACCTACATACCAAAGCATTTTTCAATTGGAACTTTGCTTTTTTATTGACGGATTTTCAAAAATTCGATTTTTTTTTTAATCTGAAAATTTCAATATTTATTCATTCAGTGTTAGCTAAT
Organism: Cephus spinipes; assembly: GCA_963971525.1. NCBI lineage: Eukaryota > Metazoa > Arthropoda > Insecta > Hymenoptera > Cephidae > Cephus > Cephus spinipes. The sequence goes on along the minus strand of OZ020580.1, from coordinate 10,216,323 downwards.
TATTCTGAGAAAATATATGAGACAAAAAATGTTCGATTTGAACTGTACTTTTCATAAAAATTTGTATCGAATTTTTTGCGTCAACGGTTTTGGAGTGATTGAAAAAATAAACACAAAATCCCGATTTTTGAAAAAAGTACACTTTTGATTTTTAATTTTTTTTTTCCAAAAAAACTTTCGGGAATTACAAAATTTTAAGGACCAAAATTATAGTGGGCCGACGATGCTACGATTTTTTATGAATTTTTGCATTTGTGAATTTTTCCTTGAAATTTTCGCCGTAAATAAATAAATAAAATCGGTATTTTTTTTTTCGTTTTTTCATTTTCACATGTGAATTTATTTCTTAATAATACAATTGCATATTATAAAACAAGGTGAACGTGAAATATCAATTCGATTTTGTCAATGAATCGTGAAATATCAATGCGATTTATATTTTTAAGATTCTGCAATCATCTGACTTCGTGGCAAATGAATAGCACTTCTTTCGAATATTTTTGTCTCCATTCGGTATAAGTTTCGGTCAGCAACAAATGCAAAAATTCATAAAAAATCGTAGCATCGTCGGCCCACTATGGTTTTGGTCCTTAAAATTTTGTAATTCCCGAAAGTTTTTTTGGAAAAAAAAAATTAAAAATCAAAAGCGTACTTTTTTCAAAAATCGAGATTTTGTGTTTTATTTTTCAATCACTCCAAAACCATTGACGCAAAAAATTCGATACAAATTTTTATGAAAAGTACAGTTCAAATCGAACATTTTTTGTCTCATATATTTTCTCAGAATAATTAGCTAACACTGAATGAATAAATATTGAAATTTTCAGATTAAAAAAAAATCGAATTTTTGAAAATCCGTCAATAAAAAAGCAAAGTTCCAATTGAAAAATGCTTTGGTATGTAGGTTTTGGTCCTGAAATAGAACAAGAAAAAAAATTTGGAAGAAAATCGGAGACCCATCGGTTGGATCGTTTTCGTTTTGACGTGGAATGCCCCATATACATACGTATTCTCATTCAGAATTTTCCTTTTTTTTTACGTCAAAAATGTTATTAGGCAAAGATGTCAATGGGTTACACACCACAATGAAATTTATTTTTAAGTATTACATTATTACATGTTATGTTACCAAACAAAATTCGATAATCGTTAGTTATTAATTACTGAAATATAAATTTAATCCGTAACACTGAAAATATATATTAATCCATTTTTATAAAGTTCTGAAATCGAAAATTTCGAAATTATTGTTGTTGTTCCGCATAATTTGTTAGCTGCAGTGGTCACTGCGGTTAAGTTTGTTCTGATATTGACTATTGTTTTAATAATAAGAAAAGTTATTTGTGGTTATAAATGAGAAACTTTTAATTCTTTAAAACTTATGCTATTAATGCTTAATTTGATAGAAAACTATCTAATAAACAAGTTGCGAAAAAGTTGTTTAAATACTAGCAGCAGATCAAATACAAAAATTAACCTAGAGATTTAGTTCATTTTACTTCGGCCTTCTTGTTCTATGGCTCTAAATTTTATTATATAGAAATATTTACTATAAAACATAAAAATATTATAAACCAAAAACAACCAGGTATAATTAAAAAATAATAATAAATATTTTCATAAGAATATATATCCTTTTAGTAATATTATGATTTTCTGAGAATAAGAATTCCATAATTAAATGGCAAATTTTTTTTAAATCGAACTAATTACTCATGAATCTTATGTTTATGTTTATTACAAAATTGCTTTTTTAACATGACTACACCAACTTAGTTAGATTTATCATTATTAGCATTAAAAAAATAAAAATGTTAATACGGTGGTAAAAAAATAAGTTTACTAAATTTTAATTATCAACAAATTCATCCAAAATTTGTCGTTTTTATCGGATATGGATGTGAATGTTTAATTTTTATTCAAAATTTCAATGAACATGTTTTGTAGTTTTAACTTAATATAATGCTTTGAAATTACAACTTTAGTATATAAGTATGCAATATATTATACAGTATATAGTATATAATATATAATATTAATGATGTTTCTAGGATTAAAATCATATATTCTCAAAAAATGTTACTTTTATTGAGCAACGGTTAAAATATATTAATATGGCTAATTTTGAGTCCATGTAAATTAGTACATAGTGCGGTTAGTAAGTTTTATAAAAGAATATACTGAAACTGTACAAGTTGGGAGGTAGTGTCTTTCACCAGCTATGATATTTTGGCTGAAAATTAGACATGCTGCATACTTTTATCCATACTTTACATCAATTATGTCTGTAGAGCAACTTTCAAATTTCTTGTTTGTTTTATGATTCAATTGCCTTTTCATGAATACAGGGCTGAAAACAAGGGAAGCGTTGTAAGCGAGTATTCGCAGTGATTTAGCGAGACTAGATTACGACCAACCTTAACCTGTGGGTCAAAGGACAACAACCGTGACTCATCATAGAATACTCAGTGAAAACTTGTGAACAAGAAAGATTTTGATTATCAAGCTTCTTTTGAATGAAGTAAAGGGTATTACTAAAAAAGATATGAAAGTAGGTATCTTCGATATTCACTTTTATTTGTAGACATCTTTGAACTATTCCTAAATTGAAATATTATAATAATGTAGTAATAAAAAAATTAAACTGTAATGTAAACTGTAATTTAAAATTCTATAAAAGCGACATCCAATATTATAAAGAATAGTATGGAATATTTGCAGCAACGAAGCATTTGAAAAATTATCAAGACAAAATAATGCACGGAAGGGGGTAGATGGCACGACAGAGGGAATAGGCGGGATTAAGTGGGAATAGGCGGGAATAGTCTTACAGTCTGAGGAAGATCTTGTGTTAGTCGGTCAGTCGTTAGAGTGAAGCGAGCGTGCGTTCGTTCCTTTCTTTCTTTCTTTCTTTCTTCTCCTCGCGAGAGCACTTACACCCGTCGCTTAAGCATAGGTTCCTATGCTTTTTTATTCTTCCATTTCTTGGTCTTATTCTACGCATCCATGTTACCGATAATCGTTTGTACTTCTGTTGTGTTTTATACACCCCTTCTCACGTACCACTTTGACAATGAATTTTCAAAAATTAAAAAATTAAAGTAACTAGTTTTTGATACCCGTATTGGGTCCTATGGACTACGTCAGTCGTTTCGTCATTGCGCCAAGATTTTTTGTTACTGGGTGTCCATTAGTAATGATCACGCAAATAATACGAACCAGGACAACATAAGCTACAGTGAGTCATATAAATGTTCAGAAGTCGAATTAATATATTAGGAACGTGAATTTATATTTGATGTTTATTATGGTGGAATACCTGGAGAAATCAAGATTTTTCAGTGTATATGAACTATTTTCATTCTGCAATACGAAAGTGCAACATCTCAGTTCGAAGTGCAGAATGTGTTTTATTTCAATACGACGATACGCATAAAAGCGATAACTAGCAATCTTCTGATATGCGTAGAACGGAATTATATGTGCAGTAATGTACATTTCCATAAGGTAAGTCCACATACGGCTCTTTCTTTATTTTCATTTTTTCCCAATATTCTAATTCGACGAACAAAGTTCATTACATTAAAAAATATTTTTACAAGAATTTGACCACGAATACACATAGAAGTATATGTAGATCACATTAATGGAATGTTGTTTCAAATAATTCTAGTCTAGTCTAATGATGAGTTTCAATGTAAGTTAGTGGCGGTTGTGCAATTTTAGAGATTGTCATTTCTGAACAGACTCGACTGAATCTTCCGCTAAGGCATAAGGCATAAGACAAAAGACTGGGCCAAACTATATTTACTGATTATCCTTACAAAAATATGTTGCATTAAAATCTAATAAAAGTTTATGTCTGTACAACACAAAACTATAGTTTAACGCCATTTAAGCTATACAATAGTGTAAACATTAAATAGAATAATAAGTATATTGTTTTTATGAATCCATTCTAGATACAATTTAACGCGAACGTCGTCGAATCAACGGGATATGAAGTGATAAATAGGAAGTTCTGGAGAGCATAATGGATGAAAAGCGGTATCAATCATTAATTATGAGCCTGTTAATTGAGTATCTGTTTTGCAATGATTTCAAATCAGATTAATCGGCAATATACAGTGAATTAAAAATGACGCTACTTTGCACAACGGCAAAGATTTAGCACAAAAGTGATAACTAGCACCTGGTGTATCTTCTTAAGTGTCAAATTGCCTCAGTGTTAAACTTGGAAAACGTGTATTAACATACAAGCACAGTTTCTCCATGGTTGATGTAGAATAACTGCAGTGCGCAAAATATGGGACGCAGAAGGATAGCACGAAGAAGAGCCATCTCATCGGCGGAGTTTCGTTCAGGTAACAATTCTTTATATTAACGACTAAAATTTTATTCGATATTATATTTCTAATGTTATTATTGAAGATTTATACTCATTACATTGATTAATTTCGTAAAATCTTTGATTTAAATAATAATTGATGTTATATGTATTTCGGAAATACTGCAACGTGTAATATTGTTGAATTTTCAATTCGAATGAATCGTGAAAGTTTGTTAGCATAAAATAATGTTCTTCAAATCAGTTTCAAGGCGTTGTCAATGAAAAAAAAATGTAAAAACTTGTTTTGAAGAGTATAATAATTTTTTCCTGTACATTATTGTATACATTTTTACGCAAAATCGTATTTTCCTTAGCTTCCCTGCTCCCGATTAGAACAGTATAGTCTGGCTAGTCGATAATGCTTCAAGAATAATGAATGAGCAAGTAAAAGTCTGTTCGCTAAGTGACAGGTTGAATCTATCTATTCGCAAGCAAAAAGTACATCTATTCAATATCTAAGTCATATTAATATCTTCCGGTGCAGAAAAATTGTAAGGGAATTGCGGGAAGCATAAAATATTTTCCCTAGATCTAGCTAGCTAAAGGCACTTTTAAATTGCCCTGACTAGCGCATGACAAGGGCTGTCGCCTTACTAAAGGTTATAAGGCCTTATAACGTACTGAAATGGAGATCATACCCCCTCTTAAAATTGATTAGACTGTAACATTCCTTAAAATACAAATGGCCTTCGATCCTAAACATGAGATATTCTACACAAACTTTTCTGCACAATGAATATCCTGGATAGAAATATTCTATACATTAATATTGTAGATAAAAGTTTCCTACATTGAAAGGAGTGAGTGTTAACTGTGCATAGAAAACTGTACATCAATAAGTGTAATATTCTGATAAGTGCACTAGATATTTCATGCAGAGAATTATGTGCGGCCGACTAATGACTGTGAAATAAAATCCATACACCAGAATTTGTACACACATTTTTTAAAAACATTTATACGGACATTCCAATCAATTTTAACCCATTACAAAATTTAAATTTTAACGTAACTCAGTTATTTACAAACCTATCATGACAATACATTATTATGTCGGACTCATTCACATCGCTTTCTCGCCGACGATACTTTTATAACTACAACAGTAATAATCTCTCAAAAGCTCAGTAATAATTTAGACAAATAACTGTTATTTCAGATATTTAAGGAATAGCCACTTTCGGAAAACTCCACATCAGTTTAAAATAAAATTTAAGGATTAAAATCGTATACTTTTCTAATAAAAGTGGTGCAATTACATAATTATAAATAAGATGTAAGGAACAACACTTGGAAATCATAAATTTTTTACGTTTTAGCATTAGCATCCCGACGGTTTCTACTGTTGCAGGCACAATTGTTAATTGGGCATACACAGTTATTAAGCCATGAAGCACAGTTCTTTGTATGGATAATATCGTGCATAATTTCTTGAATATTACGTTTATTGGTGTACAGTTTTTCGGTGCACAGTTGAGGTTCAACATGTTGAAAACATTCTGCGAGACAGACTTTACTAAGTAAGAGTAACAATACTTATCTTGAGTAAGTTCGGCATACTGATTGTGAGTCGTGTAGAATATTCATGTGTAAAATGTTTCTGCGTGTTTAATATTTTTGTGTAGGATACAGATTATGTAGAAAAGCTTGTATAGAATATTTTGTATAGAACATCTAATGTGTAGGATCCAGCCCTTCCCTACGAAAAATGTCAGAATTTATTAATATTCAACTAATGTCTGAATCTTAAATAAACAATCTTTTTTCAAAATAGTTAAACTATTGCAAAGTAAGTATTTCAAGCATTTGTAATTATGTTTGATATTTTATTTCAATGATTAATAAAGAACAAATTTGTACATTAGATATATTACATATTATCGAACATTTCAATGGCTTAATAAGGGCATAATTAAGGCTTTATAAGCATTTTATAATTAGGCTAAAACAAAAATTACATTTGTAGCGCCGGATATCACAGAGCTATAAGGCTCATATAATAAATCCCTACTGGTGGATATCTTTAAGTCTCAAACAGGGAGATTATGTACTTATTAATTTTAAGTGTTGTATTTTCCACTCATTAGAGTCATTTTAATACTACTAGATACTTCTACACGGATATGCGTGATAGACTTTCGACATCATGCAATGTATTCAGTATGAACAGTATGAGATGAGATTCGTTCAATTGATCAGTCGTGGCCAAAGCAGCTAACAAAAATGGGCATATGATGCGATTTCTATACCGTGAATTATTTTTTGCATTAAAAATAGTCAGAAAACATTTATTATTTAAAGATGTACAAAATACAGTCCAAATGTATTTTCCTACATAATCAGTATAACACATCTCAATATTTAAACGAACATCATTCATTATGAGGAAAGATTCTGTTTCTTGTAGCATTGGAATATTGTTACATGGCAATTCAATAGCGACTACTGATACTGGAATATTAAAAAATAACTATACTATTTCGTAAATTAACTTTATGTAAATAACTACTGTATCTTCAATCTGAAATTTATTCATTAAATAGAATAGCTATTTATATATAATATTTACTACAAATTTTTTATATTGATTATTAAATTTTGCGTTCTTGGTTTCTCAGTAAAATAAAAGTATAAACTACGCATAGTCTTAAGGGGGAAAACCACATTAGGAGGCACATTTTCACTGATATTTTAGGATTTTTTTTGAGTGGGAAAAAGTAATTAGAATTCAATGAAATTTTGACATCGTTTTATTCATATTTTGAACAACCTCTGTGATTTTTTTTTAAAGATTTCATCCAAAAATAACAAAGTTACGCACTGATGTCCGTTGATGGTCATAACTCAAGTTCTCCCATTGCGGGACGTGTAGCTATCCAATTTTCATCTGAAATTAAAAAGATTTTTATTTCACATTAATAACTTAGTTTCTATGAATATGAACCTCAATGCAGGTGAAAATAATGAAAATTAAAAATTTGGCAGGTGTTTGAAAAATTTACTTCACTTTTCACCATTTTTTTTTTTCACTAATTATGTAAAAAAAACACCCTTAAAATCATGATATCATCTCAAAAGTTGGTTCATATTCTTCGTAATTTTATAAAGAATCATAGTATCAATTTTCATAATGATCGGTTAATTACTTTTTGAGTTCGAGAAAAACGCGTTTGAAAACTACGTGACACTACGTGAGGTAGTGGTCCGCCCTATCTGCTGCGCACTCGAACCTGTAACCTGTACCCGATGAGCGCTCGGTTCTATGCTCATAAAATCTAAACGACTGCGAATTTCGCTTTGAAATTTTTACAGTATATTCTTGGATAGCTAAGCAAACAATTTATGCAATAAAAAAAAACGAATTTTTGAACCTCCTAATGTGGTTTCCCCCCTTAAATCAAATAAAATATTTCTACTGAAAAAATGTATAATGTTTATGCAGTAAAACTCTTATTTGAATTTGGAAATATAATTTACAAATTTAATACAATTAATACAATTTCTAGTACATTGCTTTTTCATGTGTAATGATAAATTAATTTTTTTTAATAAAACTATTCAATTACTTTTAAGAAATATTGAGTTAGCATGAAAGTAATGAGACACTCTAGAAAACTTGACACATGTCCTTTTTTAAATTAATTGTTTTTGACCATATTCTAATATGTTGTAGAACATTCTACATACTTCCGCTCTGTGGGTATATACAATAGAATATGGTCAAAAAGCAATTAATTTAAAAAAGGACATGTGTAGAGTTTTCTAGAGTTTCATTACTTTCATGGCAACCCAATATTAGAAATTTAACGGATCTTGAATTCATTTAAGATCTTACACTTCGAGAGATAACTAATAAAAAAACCAGTGTAAGCAAAGAAATTGATTTAATGCAAACTTTACTCCACTTAGGAAATGATTTATTTACTATTGCATACTATGTTCGGAACTACATTAAAATGTACACTTCTGAACTGGTTTCAACTATATATATTAGAAAACGTTATTTGACCAGTTTGTCCATATTTAACTGGCCGATTTGTGATATTCTTAACATACGCCTGACGGTATAATTTCACATATTAATTGAAAGAGTTTGCTTAATAGGAATGCAATTGATCTCTCGGAATATATGAAACTTTGCTCATGATATAAATCATATTTTGAGCACTAAATTTCATTTTACAATTATGATAGAAGATCGCCTGACATCTTTTTTTTACGTTGCAATGCTCTTATATGCTATTTGTAATTAATAACTTCTGTAAGATTGATAGCTACCCGCGAAATAATAATGAAATATAATTATATAAAATTGTATCTAATCAGATCGAGCATTGATACACTACCGGTCAAAAGTTTAAGTTCACTTGCTTTATTTTTGAATTCTACACAATTAAGTCGGCTACTCTGTGAATTTTGTCAAGCACGTGCATCTTACCTATAACAAGTCGATACACGCTACTGGTCAGAGTGTAGGATGGAGTTTGGCGCGTTTGGGAGACGCGTAGATCGAGCACAAACGTGTTATAACAGGTTGCAATCTCTCGATGCGTCTAGTGCATAACATCTTAGTGCTGCGAGAGCTCTTTCCAAAAATTATATAATATTTCCAATTGTTTTTCATATTTTTCTTTGCAAAAAGGTAAATTGAACATTATCATATTGAAAGTCGTTACTGTTAAAGAAAAATATATATTTAAATTGACGTAATTCGACAAATATCATCTCATTATTGAAATGTGAAGAAAACTACATATTTTATGTGTCAACCGTAGAGAAATGGGTTGAAAAGCAGAGCGGAGTGTAGAGACACGAGCAGTCATTGTGGCATTACACGAAGAAGGTTATTAAACGCGAAAAGTTGCTTCTAAATGTGATGTTTCTCAAACTGCAGTCATGGGAGCGTTACAAAGAAAGCGAGGTGAACCTAAACTTTTGACCGGTAGTGTATATCTGATGAGATTTAAAATTTTACGAAGATATACTATGAAAATATTAAATTCTATACAAATAGTATTACCTAAAATAATTGCTTTGAACTCATTAATACATTAAATTATTGATTGGGAATATTATAATATTTATATAGAATTTACATTTTCATAGTAGATTCTTACCAAATTTTATATCTGATTATACATATATATTGGGGTATTTCGTCCGTTATTTTGTTGCTTAAATCATTACAATTGTAAATAAAACGGATTTGATAGATTCTCTTCCTCAAAGTAAAGTGTACGCAGAGTTGTATAAGTTCTACAATTATCTATTCATACACTTATTCTAATTTTTCTCGCATTCCAATCCCAGAGTCTGTAAGCCTTTCCGTAGAGTAACCGACGAAAACACATTCAATCGATCTTGAATCGAATTTTCTTTTTGTCCTTTTGTCCAGCAGGTATGCCTTTACTCCAAATTTTTGAAAATATACAGCTGTTGGTATTTTTTCTAACCAAATTTCATGTGGAGTATCGCCGTTTAAACTTCTTGATGAACACCTATTCCTTATGTACGATGCAATGTAGATAGCTTCAGCCCAAAACTTCGCTGAAAGTTTTGATTGGAGTAGCATGCAACGCTCAGCAATTCCGTTTTGCTGAGGTGTATATTCTACCGTTCTTTGATGTTGAATTCTATGCTTTTGCAGATATTTTTGAAGCTGGGCACTGCGATACTCTCCGCCATTATCGGATCGCAATACTTCATTTTTCTACCGGTCTGCTTTCAACTTTCGCTTTGAATTCTACGAATTTATTAAATAATTCGCTCTTCACCTTCAGGAAATGAATTTCGCACCACTTAGATTTATCGTTTATAAAAGTGACGAAATATTTCGAACTCGATAGAGATGCACATCGCATCGGTCCACAAATGTCGGAGTATATTAGTTCTAAAATATCAGCTGATTGTGTGCTTGATTCTTTGAATGGAGTCTGTGTCTGTTTACCTCGTACGCAGATCTCACAAGTTGCTAACTCTCCTTCGCCTTTAATATTGATTCCGTGGACCTTTTTCTTTTGAATTAGTTCCTTGAGGTCTTTTCCGTTCAGATGACCGAATTTTTCATGCCACGTCTGTAAACTGGACAGCCCTGTTCGCGCAATCACTGCTTCTTCTATCAATTCTTGTAGAAAATACAAATTACCATCTCTTTTTGCAATAATCATGCTTACTTTGTTTTTTGGTTCGATGACGGATGTTTCGGTCCTTTTAAAATTAACCTCGAATCCATGATTTGTTATCTTTAGATTAGACCGAAGGTCACGGACGTGTAATGTATCTTTGAGTTTAGCTGTAAAATTATTTCCAACGTCAATATTTACAGTGCCTATTCCGTTGATGCAAGTAGAATCATTCGATGCTAAATTCAGTTTTTGTGTGACAGGTTCATTTATTTTTACAAACTTTCTTTCGTCGTTCCACATGTATGAAGATGCACCAGAATCTAGACACCATCGTTCTTCTCAATTTTCAGCAACCTTCATGACAAGCACATTTCGTAACCTGATCACTATTCTTTACTTCAGATTTTTGAGACTTACAGTCCTTTGCCATCTGGCCCTTTTTGCCACAATTATGACAATTAAATTTAAAATATTATTGTTTTGTTTTCTTATCTTTCGCCTACGGTTTTGCGACGAATAACGCTTTCGATTTTTCATCGTTTCCACGTCTTGTTACTTGATATTCGTCTAATATTTTTATCTTCAATTCATCTGGAGTTGCTAATTTGTTTCGTGATTTCATAGCCACGCGAAAACACTCGAACGATTCTGGCAGACTTGACAATGGAAGAACGGTGATCATTTCTTGTGGAATTTTAATCTCCATATCCTCGAATTTGTTAATTGTGTCAAAGAAATTTGCTACATAATCCCTTATATCTTGAGAATCACTTGCCTTATAACGGATTAATTCTTTTAGCAGCATCGCTTTTCGCGTTGGTCTATCAGATTCGTAAAAATTCTTTAATTTCGTCCAAACTTCAGCAGATGTATTGCATCCACTTATGTGTTTCAATTCTTCAACACTTATGGCGAGAATTAAATCGGCCATGGCTTTTTCATTGGCGATCTTCCATTCTGCAGCGGCGGCGGCTGCTTCGGGTCTAACTTTTTCACCGTTTACGTAGCCCCATGCATCGTTCTTCACGAGCATTGCTCTAATGTGGATTTTCTACGTGTCATAATTTTCCTTCTTCAACGGTGATATTTTTATTGTAGTCATGATAACTGTGAAAAGAACTTCTCTATAAAGAAAAAAGTTCTGTTTCTGGCTCAATCAACTTTTATTTTACACTTTTACTTTGTTACTTTATATCATCGTACTACTTTATTTTGCTGGGCCCATAACCTGTTGAAAATGAGTCCCGTAAAAAACAAAGCAGGGTTACTTTTATTGCTTTAATAAACAGCAAAAAATACAAGCGATGCGTTAGTAAAAGATATATATGTATATTGACAAGTGAATAATAGTTTAACAAAGCAAAACGAGAGAGTTGCCGTTGCTAGACTCTGAATAGAGCTGACAAATCGTTAATTGTTTCTAGCCATATTCCAACAGTATTCATATATTAAGTAGCTTTATCTTAAGTTTTCAGAGAAACAACATGATGTTGTATAGAGTTTAATGTAAAAGATTAGAAGTTATTCTATCGCTTTGTCTTATCGAAAGGTTAAATTCTTCGATATTCAAGGCAACAAAGGGAATAAGATATCATAGGTCCCCTTTTCTGACCATTTTTTGTTCTTAAAAGTTAGAAAAAATGATTGATGGAGGTCATCGGAAAGTAGGTAGCTCGATAAATCTTATCTTCGTTGGTAATGAGTGTAAGAAACTTCGTTAACCGTTTAGTTACGCACAGTAATCTTTGCTTTATTTTTATGGGTGCTATATGTGCTACCATATCGTAATTACACTCATCTAAAACTGTTATTGTCAGTACAGTCACTGGCCCAATTATATCGTTGAGTTTAACCGAAAAATTAGTTAATCGCAACGCGTTAACATTAGTGATAGGTTAGGTTGAATAGCATAAGCCAATCAAGAATGAGTTCAATTACGCTTAGGCTTTAACTGAAGTTGTAGAATTGAACGTTAATTTAAGACAGATTATGAATTGTCATACACCAATATTATTATTTCAAGGATTGGTTTACAATTAAATACATGATTTTAATTCACATAATATGTATATTCGAATAACCATCGTAAACGGTGCTTTAACTTTGTGAGAAAATCTTAAACTTTATATTTACTAGTGGTTTTTTTTATTAGTTTTATTTACTCTTAATATTATAAAATATAATGTCAACTGCAACAATTATACAGGGTGTTTATGTTAACTCTGCACATACTTCTAGGGTGTGTAGGGGCTGCTTAGACAAGCATTTTGAGATAAGACACCCATGGTCGGAAACTCATCCTAACGGCTGTGGAGGACTTTGAAGGTTTTGATACCGCGTGCTTGTTCGTAGCGTAATGAATCAGACGAGAAACAACGCTGCCAACGCGAGAATTGATCTCCAAAAATGCCCACGACCAGTGCTACCATCTAAGTAAAGCGAAGTTCAGTCAAGCCATTGGTCCAGCTCTGTACTCTTCAATTGTCCCTAAAACATTTTGTGCACCTGGCACTTGGCCCTCTACGAGGGCATAAAGCCACAAGGAATAAGAAGAAGAAGAAGAAGAAGAAGAAGAAGAAGAGTCAGACGAGAAATTATATTCTGAACTAAAAAATATTGTTTTGTTATTTTTCTCATTGTTTATCGTTTTGTTGATTTTACACAACAACGTTGTTCTCTTTTCTGCGACTGAGTAAAGCGTTGAGTCGAAAGTAATTACATCTGATTCATTACGCTACGAACAAGCACGCGGTATCAAAACCTTCAAAGTCCTCCACAGCCGTTAGGGTGAGTTTCCGACCATGGGTGTCTTATCTCAAAATGCTTGTCTAAGCAGCCCCTACACACCCTAGAAGTATGTGCAGAGTTAACATAAACACCCTGTATATATCATATACAAGTCTCAAACTCTTGAGGAATAAACAAAAGATCTAGGATTTGCATTTTGTGAAATTTAATTTTTTAAATTTGCCATTATATTAATTATAAAATGTATAATTTCAAAGCCTTTACCTATAGTCTGTTTCATTATGAAATTATTAAATATTCTTAATACCAATTTATACAGATAAACTGTTGTGAACTGTGGGTTCAACAGATTTTGAAACGTTGAATAGTATATTTTTTTTTCTTCATGGTTATTATAAAGATTATAATAACAGAAATCAATTTGAGAAATCAAGAGACTAATATGCTATATGAATAGTCTTTTCATTCAAATAATTCGAAGACTTCGTTATATTGTATTATGCATATACATGAGAACACTCACTACGAAAAAGATAAAATTACTAAAATCGTGTTTAGAAATATTCAGCATAAAATAGATATTCAATTACAAACATTACAGACTCAAATAAATCAGAACTCACTGCCATACTATGCTGCAAAATAATTTAAAAATCAATTAATTGAAATGTTTTTATAGCAAAAAAGTGGAATAAATTACTTTTCTTCAATAACGGAGCGGCAACGCTCGTTTTCGCTCCGCGCGGGAGGAGCGAAAACGTGCAATTCTCGAATGGGGAAACGTGGAAGATTGAAAAACTGAATAGGAGTGAGGTGACATTTGCCGACGAATTCAATGACCAGTTACCACCGGGGCAATTGTTTTTTTCACGTAAGCTGTACGATGCACATATGTTTCATTGTGACTTCCTAAGTTACCAAACTAACCTGCTTATTTGCATTGACCCAAGAATCAACCAATACGCGAAAACTCGCGTTCGCTCCGCTGTTGAAGAAAATAGTATGTGAACCGCTAGAGAAAACGGGCGTTTGTGCCTTGTATAAAGTCGAGAATCCCTCGGCGTCGCCTCGGGAACCTCAACTTTATACGCGGCGCAGAAACGCCCGTTTTCGATCTCGGTGCACAATATACTATTTGTCATTTGTTGAATCATAACAACTGTATAAACAATGTTGTACATTCAAAATAGAAAACTTTTAAGTATTTCTAAAACTTCTTAGTGAATCATAGAAGGACGTGAAGCAAGATCACTCTTCGGACTGTATCAGGAGACCTTAAAGAGATTCACAGGAGTGTTGGATGAAATCTGTTGTGAAAATAAATCTTAACTGATAATACATTTTGTCATTACAATATTATTTAATTATTTCAGCAACCTAAGTATTGAAATATTTCAAAAACCTAACTTATTGCAATGCGAAGTGTCAGTTTGCGCTTATGGGAATCGGTCACAGTCACATGTCATTCTTTGAAGAGGCCACCATGAAGACTAGAGTAAAGGAAGCCGAACGCTTATGTAGGTAGTACTAGAGACGTGGACGGTGAAATTGTAGTCAGAGATAGTTTCGAATTTGACCACAAACATCGCTGTGAACACTTTCGTGGGGCTTGAAGTACGTTGTAGATAATTTGTGGACGATAGCATGAAGTATGTATGCATAGTGAAACTCAAATCAATTAACTCCTTTTGAATGATACCATGAAGACTAGATTTTATTACAGATATTACAGACACTTTATGTAAATATATTAGATTATAATGTTATTTCACTCCTGGTTGCGGCCATATTATCAATGGACCGTAATAAACATCTTTTGACTGTTGTTTAATTAATTACTAAACATGACCCACACCGATGATTTCTCCTGGGCTTACTTACGATTTCCATAAGACACCAAAACGAAATTCTTTGTGCTTCTAAATTATGGGCAAGAATTCATATTGACAGTAAATAAACAACAATTAATGAAAGTAATTGATGAAATTCTAAGATACTAATAACGTGAAATCCATCGTTATCGTCACAATAACGAAGCGCAAAATGATTACAAGTCGACAATCACATAGTATCGATTTCATATTTTCACTGATACTTATGAAAAGCCTTCATCGTTTCCAAATCAGCCACAACTCATAATGTTATGTATACATTTCTATATTTCTGTTTGAAGTTCCAATCGCCTTACAAAAATATAGCTCTCTCTCTCTCTCTCTCTCTCTCTCTCTCTCTCTCTCTCTCTCCCCCCCCCCCCTTCGACTACCGCGACGACGGCACCACCATCATATTCAACTTGACGTAACTATCTATCATTTCGTGTGCCATATTTACAATATATCGTTCGGCCTTCTTTGCTCTAATCTTCATGGAGGCCACACTGCCGTGTCGGCCACTTGCGACCAACTTCTGCTGGTGCGTTTCTACTGACTAATTCTGTATATAACTATACAACTATTTACAGATCCATTTATGCCGAATTAAAATTTTTTCCATTTCATTCAACTCGTGTATTTTATTCCTTCTATATTATGATATGAAAACTTATTCAAATATTTTCACGATAATTGTGGATATTTTCATAACTACAAGGCTTATTTGTTCTGTTCCCGTAGATATAGCTTATATAAATGACATTTAATTTGATAATTTTTTGTACAAGAAGCAATGTAATATCTGAAATATCATTTGTATATGAACATTTGATATTGATTCTATCGAGATATTTGAATGAAACACTCATTGCTCATTAACGAAAATTATTTTTATGAAGATCTTATAAATCTAAGAAACATAATAATATTTATAAATGTTGCATTTCTTAGTATTATTCACTAAGATAAATACTAATTTATCTATAAAAACTTCCATAGAGAATTTTACTTTTTAGATTATCTGGAGATAAAATTTAATTTTAACAAATTATTTAACACATTAGAGTCAAACAATGCGTAGATAAGATTACCCTTACAATGGAGACGAAAACAATTCTCTACGTGTATGTGTAGTCGGTCCACATGTATAATATATTTTGGGGATATCATTTTCGTACGAGTAAGTAAAGAAGCCCCAAAAACTTCACATTTTACTTGTGAATAGTCTATATATAGGTTAAATGGATGAAATAGTAGGTGGACGGACTTATCGATATGTGTGTGTATTTATATGTATATATTGATTTTCTCGTGTGCGTCTGATCATTGTCGGGGACCGCTGACCGCGAAGATAACGCCTTGACCCGTTACAAGTCCCGAGCACCAAATGAATGCCTTCACTGTCTGTTTCTACGCGTACGGGCTCAATCCAAATATGCAGCACTTTCCATCGTCTTTCAACCGACTACTCTGTAGACAGAAGGAGTTTCACTCACCTTCTGTCTGCCCTTCTGGATTAGACTTGTATCTGTAATCATATGTCCTAACGCACACTTTGATTTCTCGCCATTCCGCAATAGCCACCATTATTCAACCTATAATCAAATCACGAATTCAGATTTCAATTTTATGAATGAAAAATATTATTTTTTGCGCTACTTGACGTTTTTAAATTAACTCTAGATATAGACGCATCATCTAAGATGCAGATTTGCGGTTTGCAGCAAAACGATGTACAATTTCGAAACTGTGACGTGACAACCATTTAATAATTTTTTATGTGCATTGAATGGGCATATTATTATTTTTACTTTTAAATTCTGTTCACATAGAAAATTACTTTTACCCCTTCAAATGTTATAAAGAAAAGTTAAATTCAAATGTGGTGGATCAAGAAAAATTAATAGAAATAAAAAAAATATATGTAGGGGTAGTGTTCATATTAAGGGAGATATTTGCCTTTAAAATTTGGACATTTTTTTTACAGTTTTCCGATAGCTTTGCACAGCAGCTTCGCACGGAATGTACAATTCGAAATTGTTGTGAGGCACCCGTTCAGTTAGAAATACACGATCCCTAAAACATATTGCGATGTTATTTTTATTATAAGTTGGAAATGTACATATTCATGGTCATTGTGTTTGGAGTCTACGTGTTCCTCGCCGTAAATTGTAGAGTCTACGTGTTTCTGGTTGTAACTTTTAGAGAAGTACGAATACCTTGTCATAGATTTTGAAATTCAAATTTCTAAATTCTGAGGTCTACTTAAGCAACGAACATCAGGATTGCGAAGACCACGGCGAGAAACTCGCGTAGGATCGAGAACATGTGATGAAAATAAATACGAGAAAAAATCTAGAAAAAAGCACAGGAAAAGAAACAGAAAAATGAATGTAAAAATTTACGTATAACTTATATACAGTGATTGCAAGAAGTATTCGTACACTTTGCGATTTCCAAAAAGGTGTATGTTTTCAGACTGGTACGATAGGTTTGGCAACAAATAAGCAATAACGTAGTATTTTTTAGGGATGTATATGTATATTAATATTTATGAAAACAAAATTTTATTAGATTAACGGAAATTTGAAAAAGAAATGAAACTGCTCAAAATAGACACAATAAGTAGTCGTACAGCTTTGATGTCCCGGAAAAATAAATACTAGATTAAATTAATACTTAGTAGATTAGCCTTTGCTTTTTCGAATAGCCGTAATTCTCCTACCCATTGAATTTACAAGGTTAGAAGTAGTGGAAGATGTAATATTTTACCATTATTCTTGAACATACTTTTTAAATCGTTTTTATTCTCAATTTTATGCGTACGTATTTCTTTAATCAAGAATATCCCACAGATACTCAATGGGGCTGATATCAGGAGATTGGGGAAGAGCTACCATACAATGTGGTGCGTCATATAAGATCCACAGTTTGGTATCGAGAGCAGTATGTTGGGGATCGTTATCCTGCATAAAAATAAAATTATTTTTGATTCCCATTTTCTCTGCATTAGTCAGAAGATGTTCTTTTAATATTCAAATATAATTTTTGTTATCCATGATACCATCGACAATAGTATATTACGACCCTAGGCCGGAAAGTTGGATTTCCTGGCGTATGTGATATAAAAGCCTCGGCTTCGCCTCGGCCTTTGTATCACATACGCCAGGGCATCCAACTTTTTGGCCATGGGTCGTATACTATTTTTCTTGCTCCCTAAGCCGATAGTACCGTCTTCCTGGTTTTTATTATTCAATGACATTACAAATTTACGGTTATGAATATGATTGAACATTCACTTGTCTGCATGTGTTTATATGCAGGTAAGCAGGCCACAAAAGTGGCTCTTCCCGGACTCAAATGCGGCCGGGATGACGGTACTTTCGGCTTAGGGAGCAAGAAAAATATAATTTTCGGACACCAGCTGCACTTATACAGTCTCATACCAGAGATGAGTAGGGAGATTGCCAATGGGCCTGTTTTTCGTGGCTTCAGTTCTATTCTGGTTTCGGCGCGCCACCTTAGCGGACGGCTCTCGAAGCAGTTCCACGTTTTTGATTGGTCGAGTATATATAGTAATACTACGCGTGAGAATCGGGAGCCGCGTTTTCGCGCGTCGACGGGCCACCTGAAAGAGAATCACGAACTTGTTCCACGCACTGAACTCTAACCATACTGGAACCCGTATTCGACCCTGTAACCCTATATTCGAAGGTAGCCCGGCCAACGCGGAGCTATCTCACTCACGTCGAGTAGGAGTTTGTCCTTTTCGAATTGAACTGCGCATGTGGCGTACAAGCCCTGCAAAAATATTGTAACGCCGCATATCAGTGCCAGCCACGCCAGTACTGAAATACAAACATATATAAATATAGTGTGCCAGCTAAATATTTGGTTATAATTAACACTACTAATTATTTATGATAATTAAATTGTAAATATTATATACCAATTATAACATTTTTACTATCGAACTAACAATAAGTAATAAAACAGCAAATATATTTTTTAAAAATCAGCATATAAAACTATATTTGTGTTTTGTACATATTGAAATTACCCTAAAAGCAAAACTATTTCTTTCATAGTTTCGCTATTCTTTTATCACATAAAGGTAGGACTAGCTATGTCTATTATTTACATAGTAGTCTCGGTTTCTAAATTCATCATTTAAGGAGTCTGGAGCAATTCACAATAGTTAAATCAGTATGATCTGTACTAAATTTTTGCAATCTTTTCTGGATTTTTGTAAAGTTTCATGCATTAAATAACAATTGTGATCAATGATTTAAAATCACTTTTCTCTGCGGTAAAGTCAGCCAATTCCAAATTCGTAAAACTTTGTAAAAACGATAACAAAATATTTATGAGTCTTCGAAATAAAATATATATGCAACTATTTTAGATTATGTTATGTTGGCTCAGTCCTCCCCGTGCGCACTCCTTTATCTCAACTTAAACTTTTTCAGAGACTGTACACTGTACAGTGTGTGATACAGATAGCCTACTACACTCGCCTGCGTCCTTGCTATCCCTCCTTTTTTCCCCACCACTGCCGTACGGGTTCCAGTATGGTTAGATTTCAACGGTTCCACGTTTTTGATTGGTCGAATGAACTCGTGTGTTCCTCGGGATCTACAATTTTAAACCGGGTGAACACTCAAATAGAGAGACTTGTATCCACCTTTTTTACTGGATATTACATAAACCGTAGGGTGCGTTCCACTTAACGCTCGCAACGCTCGCGCCCACGACCGCAAGATTTCGTGTTCCACTAGCTTGTGGACTGTTGCGGACGTCGTGGTCGAAAACGTAAGTGGAACGACTTATCGGACTTGTGAACGATAACAAAGATGGCTGGTGTTGTAGAAAACTTGTGTATAAGGCTAATGCGTGAACGGAATTATGTTTCTGAGAGTTCATCAAGCTCAGAATTTTTGTACGCAAAGCATCTTGTACAGGAACATTCAATTCAAGTAATATATCCCTCTCGGAATCGTACAGCGTTATTTTTTCAGTCTCCATCATAAATTTGAATTGAAAATGGCGCTCAAAAACATCAAACGACCGCAAAGACCCACCTATTTGATGTGGGCGAAGCGATCGCATCGCGGTCGCCAATGATGACGTCATCGATGACGTTTCAGGGACTGCTCACAGCGACCGCGGCCTTAAGTGGAACGAGACAGAGGGTGTTGCGATCGTTGCGAGCGTTAAGTGGAACGCACCCGTAGTAACAACGTGGTCAATTGTGCCGATCCTAATACCCTTAATATCCATATGAAGCTTTGGAAATAACAGAGTAAGCAAATAAAACTTTAAACTAACCCTCGACCGTAGACAACTACAGAGAAATATAAGTTTTCCAATTCACATAACATAATGACTCGGTGACACGCGTGCTTGGTGTTGAATTAACGTCCGAGAGGCTCAGGTTCGACACTCACGCCTTATCCTTTTTTATTTTTTTTAATTATCAACTATACTTATTGGTTCGCCTCATTAACTTAAGATTCATTAAATACATGATCATATTAGACTACAAATATTGTATTATATTACATCGTATACATGCAATAAGTTGGTACATCAATCAGCGAACGTTTCTTCTTGCCCAGAGCCTCGGCCTGTAACAAACACCTATGGCACGCTGTTTCATTTTTAATAGCATAAATAATATTCAGACGGATAAAGAAGGCATTATGAAAAATTAACTATAACGAAATTGCACTTATTAATTTCGGGCATAAAATGATGAGCATGTAAAAATGAATCAATTATTTTCTATGGAGAGATGAAATAAATAATGTATCTGGTTAGGGATTTTTTTTCATTTAATTTGTATCATTCAAGGCTATGTAAAGACAACATTTTTAATACATCGAATTATCAGAAAATTATATCGAGGTAGAATTTTAATTCTGAATTATTTTTTACATCGGAACAGTGATAATTCGAGATATTAAAAATAAAATTATCTTTTCGTAGGTTTAAATAAAACAAATTGACTAAATTGAATCAGGCTACCAAAAATGTATGAAATTAAAAATTTCTAAGCAGATCCACTATTTTTCTCATCTCACTATACATATAAAATAATTGTGTGTATACATTTTATGATGATATCATCAAATACTATATTACTTGAAACAAAATTTGGATGGATGAAACTTACATTTGATTTAACATTCAAATGATCAGATTCCAAACGTCTCTTATATGAATGTATATTATCAAAATAGCGGGATGCTCGTGTTCTTCGAGCCCCGCTGACCGAAGACCCACTGTCCTGTATAACAGGTGGCAACTTCGTATTTACAGCGTCGCACTTACCTCTACATTCTACACTATACATCTGCATTTTATTTTGTAGTTTAACATGTACGACTAGATGATCTGCAGTTACAAACTTAATCGCACAAAATGGATAGGGATACATGATGAGAAGTGATTAAAAACGAGTTTTTGAAACCAAAGGACAATGTCAATTAAGCTCGCTTAGCTGCAATCTATGTAAAATTATTTAAAAAATCAAAAATTTTTTTCTTAGTTAGACTTAGATAACATCATGATATCTAAAATTGTTAAACGTGAAAGAAAAAATAGATATCATATAACAGTATTTATAAACTTACTCGAAAACGTACAAGGAAGTATTGGCAGGGAGCGCGATGGAAACGACATCTGATGGTGGCATTAAATCATGCTCGAAAATTGTGGGATATATGTAAGATCTGTGTAAGAAATAAAAAGTCATTATAAAAAAATGATGTAAAAATTTATAAGATAAATAATTAAACAAAGTTATAGTATTTCTGAAAGAGAAAATTTAGTAAAACGTATTATGATGAACAAAGTAAGTTAAAAAATTCAAATAAATATCAATAATTAAAGCAATATGATGCAAACTTATTTAATATAGCATATTTGTGCTTAGCAACGCTGTTACTAAGCGACTTGAATCGTTTGTTAAAATAATAAATAAAGGAGAGAAAGAGTGAGTAATCAGAGTTTTTTACACAAAATTATAGTAAATAATTATATTTTAATGAATGATAATTTGTTTATGAGTCATAGCTGAGAACAATGAACATAATTATTCAAACGGGATTCGAGACAATATCTCATCAAATATCGTTTCAACCACAAACGATGAACAAAGGAAAGCAACTATTCACGGCCGGTCACGTTAGAGATGTGAAAGAATTCAGACAGAAAGGAAAAAGTTATTTAATATCATCCAAAATAATTCGACAAGCTTCTGTAAGCTTACCTTCTTATGACACGACTGTGCATGTAAGAAAAAATATCAAATCAATCAAAAATCAATTTTAATTTACAGATAAACGAAGAACGTTTTGTTGAGAAAGTTAGCTGCACTTGCGTTTATAATCAAAGTGGAAAGTGTAAGCACGTTGCAGCTTTGATTTATTATATTAATCACGAAGAAAGCTTGACGAAAACAAGCCATGAACAGCAGTGGGGAAAACCCAGTGCTCGTCAGTTTGTCAAGGCCAAATACTCCAAAGGACGAAACTTTGCAGAAATGTATCCTAGGAAAAAGTTTATTGATGTGCAAGAAAATCTACCCCCATCCGTAGATCTCGAGGAGTTAGTAGATGAATCGGCATTAAGATTAGTACTAGCTGCTGATCAAGAGTGTGACGATTATTACACCATAAAAAGTCTGCTGTCGTCTGTAGTCATTACCGTTGATTCTAATATTAAAAAAGAAGATTGTCAAGAATGCCTTCTAAATTTCTTTATTTTTAATAAAGAATGTGCAGTTTACAGCAAAGGATATAAATTGGAAGAACAATTAAAAGAATTTTATTTCAAAAATATTGTGATGAGCCAAGAAGAAATTGTCAAACTATGTTCCCAAACTCTTAATCAATCGCAATGGGAAGAGTGGTATCAGGCTAGGCGTTTCAGATTATCTGCAAGTACCAATATTCACAGTATTAAAATACGGACTCGAAAAACGATTGATAAGTTAGTCCACGATATTCTGTACCCGTCTAATGTTGATAACGATTGTACCAATTATGGCTTAAGTCATGAGAATAAAGCCAAAGAAAAGTATGAAGATTTAAATGGCTGTCAAGTGAAAAAAGTTGGTGTAATAGTTAGTGAAAAACAACCATGGCTATGTGCCAGTCTTGATGGTGTTGTTATTGAAGATGGATGTGTAGTTAGGCTTGTAGAATTTAAGTGTCCAATGAAGTGCAAAGACCAACCAGTAGTAGATCGGGGAAAAAAGTGCTGCAATGTGAAATATTTGTCTTTTGAAGACAATCACATTCAATTAAAAAAAAATTATGTATACTATACTCAGATACAAGTACAAATGTACGTAACTGGGATGTTTACATGTGATTTGTTTATTTATTCGCAAGTAAGCGATGGCTGCTGTACTGTACCTGTCCAACGTGATGAAGAATTTCTTCAAGATGTGATATTAAGTGCTGAAAATTTTTATTTTAATAATTTTTTACCGGCTACGTACTTGGTATGCACCAAAGAAATGAATGGAACAACCAACATTCATGTTGGATTATTTGATAAGCAAAGTTTTACAGGAGTAAATATTATTAATAATTCGAAGTGATATATAAACGACAAAATAGTCAAAAGATAAGAAATTCAGAGTTAAAAATTTGTTATTATTTCGTTCTAAATAATTTAAACTTTGTATTTTTTATATTTATGATAATTAGTGTAAGAAGATATTTCATATTGATTATTATAAAATTTGTTGTTGTATCAGAGAACTTTTATTAAAAATGAGAAGTATTAACATTATACTTTATTAAATTAAAAAATAAAAGAATTTACAAAAAATTTCTTAGCTATTAAGTTTATATAATTTCTTATAAAATTTCGAAAATTTATTCGTCGGTTTTTTCATTATTTGAAATTATCGGAGGCTGTAGATTGACCAAGACGCAACAAATATGTAAAATGTCATCGACGCAATGAAACAAATTCTCAGTTATTTTATCCAAGATCGAATGAAGCCGCAATCTCTGCATGATTCTCTCAACATGAATCCTTACTCTGGCAACATGATAAGTTTCCTCTGTTTCTTCAGTAGTAAATTCATTATTTTTCTCTAAAAATGGCGGCATAATAAGCATAATTTTTTTTCCACTTTGATCAATTGTTGCCTTTATTTCCGGGAATCCTTTATCGGCTAACACAATATCACCGTCTTCTAGTTTATCTATTAATCCAGACTCAATAGTAATTTGTGAATCGCTTTTTCTTCCGCCAGCAACTTTAGATTTTAGACATATAAAACCCCCAGGAGTGATTCCAATGAGAACTTTCGCTGTAAAAGTCTTTTTATAATGGGAATAACAATATACTCTGTTATCAACCGTTGACGGAATTTCAATTTTGAATTCTGTACAATCGATGATTACTCTTGTATTTGAGTACTTCGGATAAAAACATTGTTGCTTGAATAACATCAATCCTTGGCCAAAAAACTAAATTTGCTGTTGCTGCAGCTAATGTCTGTAAAGTCGTATGGAAAATTCTAGAAACTGTTGTTCTATGAATACTAAATAAAACACCTAGGGCTGAAAATGTTAATCCAGTCTTAATTTTCATTAAGAAAATTAATAGTCTGTCTTCTTTTGCAACAGTACATTTATGCGAAGGATATGTTCTTTTCAACATAAATTTAAAATTGTTGAAAGTGACACCAGCCAAGTTGATTAGCTGCTCATCTTTTGAAATTGATTGAAAGCCAAGAAAAATTTTTTCTGATGTTTCAGTTGATTGAGTAGCAAAATGTTTTATTGGAGTATTAGATTCCTTGTCCTTGTACATCTTCCGATTAATAATTATTTGACTTTTCACATCGATTATTTCTGTTTGAATCTCTGCATCACATTTATCAGCACTTACATACATAAATCTATTACAAATAAACGTTTTTCCAGCTTCACTTGAGTTGGGGAGAAAATCCACCTGGCAATCTTTGTCTACTTGTTCATTTTGATCCATAACAATATCAATCATAAAATCCATTGCAATATCGTTACTTTGTGAAGTCACTTCAGTGCCAGTTGTTATTTTCGGAACTGTAATATAGCTTTTAGCTTTCCTTCGGTTTAAAAAGCGTGTATGCCTCCAAACAAATTTTAAACAAATGTATTAACTAAGTCATTATTATTTATTATTACTATTTTCATAGCGATTCATTAGTTTAAACTTAGTACCTGCTTATTGATGTTTTTTCATTGATTTCTCGTTTTTTATATACGGAAGAAAATATTGTTGGGATGTAGCTTGGACTTAAAGATCTAAAAAAACTTGTTTCCTAGAAACTTTCTCCTACATATTCTATGATATACTAATCATATTTTTGTTAGAAACAATTATTTTAAAGTTACTACTTCATGCTGTGGACGAAATTACATGCATTCATGAACATGGAACATACATGTGTCATATGGCTAGAGACGGCACTGGATTTTCTTTGCAGTCATTCTATTACTGCCAACATTACGGGTAGAAAATATTTCCGTAATATTAATACCGCAATTTCATTATATCAAACAATTATGCAGCAGTTTCGTGTGAAATTATATCTTATTCTTCTTATTATACAACAGCAAAAATATAAATTAAAGCATGACATGCTTTTAGAAGAAATTACTGGTGCAGGCCTCATGAAAGCACGTGTTGCAGGCTAGGGATTTCATAGTTTTCGATCTGTCAAAAAACCACACCGAACTCGTGAACCTACTATACTCCGCTCCCTGCCAATACTGAAGATTCAATCTGTAGAATCTCTTTTGTTTTCAAAATGTGAAACTATTTCAGCGACATAAGGAATTTATTTATCTCAGTTAGTTTGGAATCTATATAAAGCTAGTTGAAGTATTAACCAAAGGTGTTCAATTTTAGGCGGATACACTTTGACTAGACGTACACTACACTTTGTACAAAATGTGTTTGACGCACATATAACTTGTTGTAATCCTGGTAACATCAGATCTGACGACTATGATGAATGGTTGCAGTTGAAGCGACAAATCTTTCATAGTTTTGATCCTCCATTCTTGCACCATAGCTACATCATGTGTGATTTACATTTTGAAAAGAAAATAGTATGAACGTTACTGATCGCTCCGATAGTACGGAACTTACTCAGAAGTAACAGTAATATAATCTGTATCAAATATGTGAATTGGGTGTTTATTAGCAAAGCGCCTTCTAATGTTCTGTAACGTATTATCTTTTTTTAACTCGACACCGATAGCAAAACACTCGAGAACGAACTATCTTCGAGGACCAGCCTACGTTACCTTCGGCCGTCCACCCTTCGTTCATGCATCCGCAAGCGAGGCGGGCCAATTCTTTTTTCGTCGGGAACTGATGAGTCGGTATAAAGTGGCAGTTGGGGTGGATCAGGCCTAACTGCATCAAAACGAGAGCTCTGACAGAACCTATCGGAAGAGACGATAACTTAACGGATCCCGTCGATTTTTGTGGACGCGTAGAATCGAGAAACACAACCGTAGGTGCTGATCTTTGGAGTCGCGTAAAATCAGCAAACGCAATTGGATGCACAGACGGGAGCGGACGGTTACGGAAATGCACGGCCGCTCAGGCTGTTAGGTTGAGGTAGAGAGGGTCAGAGTAACAGTCAGGCAAATAGTGCGAGAGACAGAGAGCGACGAATCGAGAACGTAACAGGACGGAACTGAACTATCAATCGAAATCCTTTCACCAAATAATAAATTGGGAGTCCTCACCGGAGCTGGTGCATCTAAACCGTAAAGGCCAAGAACTGTATCCATAGGACATTCAGATGGACACTGCACTAGGGCATAGCACTACACCTCCGGAACACTCACAGGAAATTCAGAATTTCCTGGATATCGCGAGAGCAATGCGAGAACTGTACGAACGAGAACTTGCTATAGTGTATCGAAATAAGGTTAGAAAAACTATTAACAGATTGCACGGGAACGCGAGCCAGTTCATGACACCACGGACGGAGCCCCGAGATAGACTGCTTTGACAATAGCCAAATTCGAGAACTAATCATTCTGATTGGTCGAGATCCTTATACCCGATAATTCTTCTATTTCCCGCGAGCCGTCTTTTTAAACCAAATCAAGAGCGTTCCTTAGCTAATCGGTACGTTACTTTTGTAGATACTCAACGGGCATTGAGCGAAAGCTGGGCACCATATCCTTAATTTGGGCAGGAGGTTCTTCCTCTACTCTTAACCGTATCAAAACTATATCTCTGCCGGCTCTACAGCCCTTTGCCCATCTCCAGCGGGGCGCCGGTATCGCGCTTTTGCCGGCCTGTGGAGACGTCTCCGTCGGGTACTCTCCTCTGCCATGCAACTCGATACGTCAAGACTATCTCCCCACAGCAGATTCGAGCACCTCAACCTCAACTAAACAATATCGAAATCTTCCGAGAGCATTGGCATAACTATACAAATCAACCTGAGAGCGTAGCTTCTCAGCAGGGTGGCAACCCGAAGGGAATCCGAAAGCGAGAACGTTATCTGTATCGGTAGCCGGAGTCGCCTTGTGACCGTGAATCGAAAAATCACGTCACAGTTCATAATAGCTGGTTTCACAGATAAAAGTATCTTACAAGCGCGCATCATGATTTAGCGTCTTCCTCGTGAGAGAGGTCGATTTTATTGATAAATAGAACGCTACCTTATGTCTTTTAAAATTAAGTTCGAATGAAAAAATTGTCCTAGCGGAAAAAGTTTCAGGGGATCATAGATATGTAAGTGCTAGAAACTCTAAAATATCGGGAAAATTAAAGCCGAACACAAATAGACTGAAAGTGTTACTAACAGTAGCATATAGGATAATACTGTCTTTACATTCGCCAATGGAAGGTTTCCAATACTTCTTATTTACTCTGATTCTTCCTCGGGGTGGTGTTAGATATGGCAGCAGAAGTAATTGCGCTGTTACCTTGACGCCTGTCAAGAGAAAAAATTGTATTATTACACTACACTCACCACACTAGTATAAAAAGAGCATTGTTTTGAATAAATTACCGTCACCAATGTCGATTGATTCTAATAACTCATTCAGTACTACTGCATTGGAGTCTTTAGCGTTAAGATAACGCAAAGCTTTGATTTCATTCAAATACGTTTTCTATTGCGGAAGGTCGCTTTTACTTCTATCAAATCCATTAATAAAACGTCCGTGTCTAACGAAGTATGTACCCATCTGGGTGATTCAAAATTGACGACTTTATGTAAATTTCAGATATTGAAATTTCTTTACTCTTTACAATTTCTCTGCGCCGGAACATTGAGGTTTTCTTCCAGTGAGAAAGCATTACTTCCCATGGTGCATTTAACCACGCAATGCTTTCTTTTAATTCACTATCCAAATCAATGGCAACCTCACCTACACAGAATACAAAATATTGTAGAAAATTAAGTGCACTATAAAATTCTGCCAATATAAATAATTTTTATATACAGACAATTCCAGGAGGGTTTAGTTTGTCTAAATAACCTATGAAACTAAATTATCTAATATATTCTAATGACAGCTTGATTGTTTATAATTAACAATGATAATAAGTATTTAAAACTGCCCACCGTGTTTAAACTATTATATTTCCAATTATAATATTTTTTATTTTATTTTGCACTAATACATACATAGTCTGTTCGTAAGAAAATGTCGAACCTTCGAAATAATGTGCCGTTTTGTCTAACTTTTCATCAACCATAGTTAATTTTTTGTACGACTACATCACATTGCGGTAATTGTCTACCAGTTTTCCTCGTGATGTCATGGATTTGTTATATCTCGAATCTCTTTCTTTCATCGCAGGGGCATAGTATATGTTACTGTTTTCAATTGGCAATACTTCGATTATCTTGTGCAACATCCGTTCAAAGTTTTGATTTCTCATCCTGTTATGATATAGCAATATTAAATATATGATTCACATATGTATTGCAAATGAAAATGGAAAAAATATATAATATATTGTTACGATCCCTGCCTGAAATACGCGGAATGTGGTTACGATTTACCTCTGATTCGAGAAGGAATGATTGAAAATTATGAATATTCGATGAATGTTGATTTAGAAGAGGTAGTTAGGATGGTCCGTTCTTCAGATTTGCCGGTGTTAATCGGTACGTCCATGCATTAGGTCGGCCCTGTCTTTGACTGTTTTATTTCTTGCTACCGCACGCCACTTGTATAGTATTACAACGACAGGGGTGCACTTATCCGACTGAGCTGCTTCATTTAAATCTAAATTTTGGTTGTGTGTATCTGATTGTGTGTTAATGTATTCATACGCTTATCCCAACAATTTCTAAAGGAATTCAACTGCCCTCTTGTTTTATTATTTCTGTGGAAGTAGCGTCGGTTCAGTGATGTTGTTTGAATGGATCCTTGGTCCAGATGAAGTTGTGGCGGAGTTTGGTAAATGATAATAGTGATAATGTGTCACAAAACTTGCAAAATAGAATCACCAGATATGCTTCAGTTATTTAAACTGATTTGAATAGTTAATCTTGAAACTTAACTTTGATACCTGACTTGCTTTTAATAATTATGAATAAATAAACAGAACTATTGAATAGAAGATATTTAAAAAAAAATGAGAGTTAGAATAATTCATACTAGACGAAAAATACTGACTCTAAACAAGACTGACGACTGACTTGATACAAGAAGATTTTAGTCTCTCCAACCCTATTTAACGACTTTGTTTCTTAACCCTTCCATTACTTCTTCTGAATTTGATTGTTCTTTAATATCTCTTCTAATTAATTAGTTGACAAATTAGAACACTAACAATATTTTGTCTGTTGCTGTGTTACGCCCCGACCCTGCGTCGCAACGGAAAGACGTTACGACGTGGGACCTGCTCGCGCGCGCTCCAGTCTGCGCTCATTCATATGCTCGGTTGCTAGATCGGGGGTTGGGTTGAATAATGCAAACACCGGATAGTGAAAATTAATATACAGTAACGTCCAATTGAAGTGCAACACTTGAATTTTTTTACATATCTGTGAAAGTATGACGGATTTCGAAAAACCAAAGACATGTTTTTTAGGAAATTTCCTTCCCGTTCGAATGGTAAAGGTTTTATCCCGATCGGATACAAAATAGCCGAATGGCAGGGGTTGGGGTGAAAAAGTGCATTTCGGAACTGTTTGAAAAATTCGAGATCTAGTAGTTCCGGAAGGAAATTCATAATTCTAATTAGGGCTTGAGAGAGAGCATCCTTCGGCATTAAAAAAACACCCCCATTGGACCCCTGTAGGATCACTCTAGGGGGAATTACACCCCCTTGAAGTGAAAACACTTAAATGGCCATAACTTCCGAACACGCCGGCCAATCTGGTCCAATTTCTGTATATCATCTGCATTTCGAGCACGAAACGTCATTGTCAAATGTCATTACCTGTCACCTGTCATGATCTGTCAATATATAAATATTTTAAAAAATATGTATGCGTTTATTCATACAGATAAGTAAATCATTACTTCATTTTTAAAGTCACGATGACTTTTATCGTAGAGAAATTTCATTTCTCTAACGATATTGATAATGATCTCGTCTATGTTCGCCATAATGACAGGTGATGACGGGGCATGCTCGATGGTACTCATGACGTTTCGTGCTCCGTCAAATCCTTAGCGACCCTAGCAACCGCTTCCATATCGTTGCTATGTATTTTTAACGTAAGCCGTTATAAATTACGGAACGGGGCATGCTCGATGTTGCTCATCATGTTCCGTGCTCCGTGAAATACGTAATATTTCGCCAATATTTCCATGCGTGAAATGTCATTACCTGTCACCTGTCATTACCAACTGTATAGACGAGGTCATTATCAATATCGTTAGAGAAATGAAATTTCTCTACGATAAAAGTGATCGTGACTTTAAAAATGAAGTAATGATTTACTTATCTGTATGAATAAACGCATACACATTTTTTAAAATATTTATATATTGACAGATCATGACAGATGATAGGTAATGACATTTGAAAATGACGTTTCGTGCTCCGTGAAATCCTTAGCGACCCTAGCAACCGCTTCCGTATCGTTGCTATGTCCAAGACGTCACAAAAATCGTAGAGACTTAGTAAACGCTCGGTTTTAAAAACGATTTTCTCCTTCTTGATTGGAAGATCCAATGGAATTACGTAAATATCAATTGAAGATCTTATTGCTTATTTCTTATTGCTTATTTCTTATTATATTGCACTGTAGAATGGCCTCAGGAATATGCTTAATAAATATGAAAACTCATCACTTGCATTACAATTTTATTGCGATTCGTCAATGGGATGTAGCACGAATCACTGCAGATCAATGAAAGAAAGGCGACATCAGAATAATGTACGTAAGACGTCACAGAGATATCTGTGTAAGTCAAATGGCATTATCATAGGACGTTGCAGTTTTCAGTTACTGCTTGACTTT
Organism: Cephus spinipes; assembly: GCA_963971525.1. Classification (NCBI taxonomy): domain Eukaryota; kingdom Metazoa; phylum Arthropoda; class Insecta; order Hymenoptera; family Cephidae; genus Cephus; species Cephus spinipes. The sequence goes on along the minus strand of OZ020580.1, from coordinate 10,184,712 downwards.
TCAGCTGAGAACCTCTGTTCTCAGCGAATGACATCCAATAGACATGTCTTCGGCTGACGTCATCCTCTCCGAAGCCACCGAGAAACAAAAGTGAGGGAAGAAAACTCAGAGTTCGTAGATGCCTACGTTTCTCTTCACGCCTCGCTCTGATTGGTCAACTTTGACTTGCTCCCATTTAAAAACTATGACCTTCCGGACAAAAGGGAGGTCATTTTCGTGATTAGTGAAGCCTCCCGAACACGGCCATACCCTTCGGGTCAGATAATTTCGGAACACTCTGTATACAGGGAGTCCCATTTTATCTTAGAAACTGCAATATCTCGGAAACAAGAAGTTTTTGGAAAAAATATTTGAGACAAAAGTTGTTGAACTCGAAGGGGGCCATCTAATGAGATACCTGAATTTTCGGATTGGGGCGTGTTGGGCCTTGTTAGACCTAAGTCCGTTTCTCTAAATGAGAACCCCTATTTTTTATTGTTCATTTGTGTTGTATAAAAAACTAAGTAAGTGTTGTTCTTGATCATTATTCGATAAATCCTCTGCAAAAGATGCAAAAGGCCCTCGAAATTGAATTTTGAAATACGTTACAAGTTCCGGTTTTTTGTTAGTAATAATAGGTAGTATAGCTGTGCTGGTTCTGGACCACGATTCCTGTAACCGAAACATACCGACACTCTAGAACCTTCGAAGGTGGGTGTCCGTACTAAGTTGGCAACGTATGCGCCCACAATTTCTGAAAGTGACGTCATCAAGACCCCTCGATTCTAAAGCCCGTATTCAGAACTCGCTTTTGGTGCTAATAGCGCGCTTTTATATTATTTGTTAGTGAGTTTAAAGGTGACCGTATTCAGAACCGCTTTTATGGTCACTCTTAAGGACACTAACAGCGAATAGCGCGCTATTAGCGAAAAAGCCTATTCAGAACCGCTTTTAAGCATTTAACAGCCCGCTATTAGGCGCCATCTTGGGACTAACAGCGAGCTATTCGAAGATGTGGGCAGGGGCATGTTTAAAGTGACAGGTCGCTCGAATATGGTGGACCAGATGGAGGCTATTACCGAGATAGATGAAGTTCGCGAAGTTAATGAAATGAGAATATGTAATCCGCAAGTTTTTCGAGAGAGATGTGATCCGTTTCGTACGTGACGTCATCCTTAGGCATTTCGGCCGTGGTCAATGCTCGGAGGCTATCAGATTTGTGGGGATCTTCATCCTTCACAAAATTTTGCAGGCAAATTTTATTGATTTTGAAATCGAGCCCAGAAGGTTTTGAGAGAGCAGAACCTCCAGCTGTACCACTCGCACGCTTGCGATAGCAAGAAATAGTCTTCTTTGCTGTGAGTTTCCATCGTTGCTATGCATCTCTTATATCTTTCCATTCCCTCTTAAGGGGTCTACCCTAATTAGACGGGCAAAAAGAAGGCTATTTTCACGAATTTTTTTGACCGGTATAAATTATAAATATGGATATAAAAAGTGTTGGGCCTAAAAAATACACTCTTAAAATACACAAAAAATTTTTTTTATATTCATTTTACTCTGTTTTCGTACAGAAAAATGGGGCAGAAGAAAGGTCCAAAAAAAAAATGGGTGTGCGCTGTTGATGAAATCTCTGGAATGGATGATCTGAAAAAAAAATGGTTTTAGATTCAGTAGGTAAATGGCTATAGCGCATATTATACGATTTTTGATTTTTTTAAAAATGACAAAATGGCGGCCTTTTTACTAAAAACTACGAAAAAACACGTTTTTTTCCTTCGTTTTTTGCAAAAAAAATAGTTATACTCAAAATTTCAAAATTCGTATGATATGCGCTATAGCTTGTGACGTGATTTTTCGAATCACGGTCCCAAGGCGGCTCCGGTTACCGATAAAGATAACGTTCTCGATTTCTGGTTCCCTTCGGATCGCCACCCTGCTCAGAAGCTACGCTCTCGGATTGATTCGCATAGATATGTCAAGGCTCTCGGAAGATTTCGTTGTTGTTTAGTTGACGTCGAGGTGCTCGAATCTGCCGTGGTGCGATAGTCTCGACGTACCGAGTTGCCCGGCAGAGGAAAGTACCCGACGGAGACGTCTCCACGGACCGGCAGAAGCCCGGGTGTAATACCGGTGCCCCGCTGGAGATGGGCAAAGGGCTGTAGAGCGGGCGGAGATATAGTTTTGATACGGTTAAAGGCAGGAGAGGAACCTCCTGCCCGAGTTAAGGATGTGGTGCCCAGCTGTCGCCCGATGCCCTGGGGAAGCGGCCGTGGAGGATCTCCAGAATTACGTACCGATTCGTTAAGGAACGCTCTCGATTTGGTTTAAAGGGACGACTCGAAGGAGATAGAAGAGTTATCGGTTAAAAGGCTCTCGACCTATCAGAATGATTAGTCCTTGGATTTGGCTATTGTCAAAGCAGTCTGTCTCGGGGCACCGACCGAGGTGTCACGGGCTGGCTCGCGCTCCCGTGCTATCTGTTGATAATTTTTCTTGCCGTGTTTCGCTCCGGTATAGCAAGTTCTCGAATCGTACAGTTCTCGCGTTGTTCTCGCGATATCCAGGAATTCTATGAATTCCTGTGAGTGTCACGGGGGTGTAGTGCTGTGCCTTAGTGCAGTGCTCACCAGGGTGTCCTTTGGATGCAGTTCTCGACCTCCCCGGATTAGCTGTACCAGCTCCGGTGAGTCTCCCAATTTATTAATTGGTGAAGGGATCTCGGCAAGAGTACGATTTCCGTGGCGCCTCAATTTGACTACTGGATTTTCATCTCTGGACCAAAAAAAAGTGATTTTCAAGAATAAAAAAAAGTCAATTTCGCCTTAGTTTACGAGATACACGGCCGTAAAGAACATAATGATGCGGGTTCTTTTGCTCTGCTCGCAAGCTCGTTCCACGATTAAGGATAAAATCACCCTCCCGAAAAAAATAAAATAAATGAAAAACTAACTAACCTAACCTAACTAACTACCTAAAGAACCCAAAGAATCTAAAGAAACTAAAGAGCCTAAACCCACCCACCCACCCACTCTCATTCTAACCTAACCGGCAATACTACGATTTCCGAGGCCCCACATTTGGACCATGAGACGGTCACAGTTTGATGGAGAGACATATTTTTTCAAAAGTGAAAAAAGTTCATTTTCGGCTTAGGGGCGGAGCTAGAGCAATGCCAAAAAAAAATACTTCGATATTTTTTCGCTAAATATTAATTTTAGAGAAAAAAGTTTTGAATAAAAATTGTAGCTTGTAAAAAATGACATCTTTTATCTCCCATACATTTTTATTATAAAACTATTATTTTTCGAGATTTTTCTCTAAAATCAATATAACAAAAAATTCACTCGGGCCATAGACATCTGACCGTATCCATTTTCCCGTATGTACATTCCCACGTCTACCGTTTCACCGTACCCCGTTTCCCCGTATGAATCTTTTCCCCATATTCCATTTCCTCGGATCCTGTTTTCCATATAATGTTTCCACGTATCCCGTATCGCGTTTTCCCATATTCCAATTTTCAATATTACATAATTCGTATGTAATATTGAATTGTGAACATTTTCCTGAAACGACCACTTCTCAAAGAGTCCATTTAAGCTTGATAACGTTTGAATACTAACCTTTTTTAATCCATAGCAGCATTGGAGTTCTAACTTAGCTTCACCTACCCTGTTCTAGCCTAGTCCAACTATGTATATGAGGCGTTTCGCGTCAACTCTCCCAGCGCGGCGCGCGAGCACCAAATCATCCTATTTCTAACTCGTGTTAGCGCTACTATAATGTGACTAAAAAAATTCTTTAATAATAGTTTTCGATGTATTTTTTCCTCAGCTTTTCAATGGTGTAGGCAGTTTTTCCAAAAATTTTCATTTTCACCTTGAAAAATTATAAAACGTCTTATATCTTGAAAAGTATATTTTTAATATTTTTTTTAATGATTTAGATCGAAAGCTGAGTAAATTTTACATAGAAAAACATGTTTTCCAGAGAGTGCTCAACTTGTTATCATTAAGAAATACAACGCGTAAAAGTAGACGCAACGCCGCGCCGCTCGGCGGTCCGGCGTGCATTACGGCGCGTGGGCCTGATCTGCCTGGTTACCTGGTAACCATTCGATTTTTATCAATTTTAATTTATCGAAGTAATCATTTTATAAATGTTCATACTTTCTTTGCTTTTTTTTTAGTTTTCCTAGCTTTTGACGTGGGATTGCTTTTTTTCAGTGTCTTCGATTTTGCATTTGATTTTTTCTGTGTGTTAGTTGACGCTTTTAGTACAGCTACCGGTATTTTTTCTTTTCTCTGTCTAACAGTTTGTTTTGGAAAGATTTGATACTCAGGACTTAAAGATGTTTTCTTCAGCATCAATTTACTTTGATCTATTGGAATAATAGCATGAAATTGTAAAGTTCCTGGTATAGATTTTGCCTCATCCAACCTAGGTTTTAATTCTAAAGCAGTCTTTTCATAAGACTCTTTACTGCTATAAAAAACTTTCGTTTCTTTGCAATTGAGAAAATTCCGCTCTTAGCGACTAACTCTTTCGCTTCTCGAGCTTCCCATTCACTGCAACCGAACTCTCTAATTAAGTCATTACGAGACCAAAACTCAGGGGCAAGAGTAAGTAATTGAATTCTATCTTGTTTAGTTATGGAATCTGAAAATTTTTTTTTTATTTGATCGAGAACTGCTACACCTGCTTTGTGATATTCATCGTTACACTCTATTTTAGCTCTTTTTGCATCAAAAGGAGGTAAATCCTTTTTCAGTTTGTAAATTTGCCGTCGACAGCTGGAACAGATTTTTGCTTTCTCTGGGACGAGGGGATATGAATTTCTTAAAGTTACTGGAAAGTCAAACAAATCTTTCGATGAAGGATGATTACTTTTATTCAAAGGATTTATGCAATTCAATTTCCACGCTGAATCCATTGTAGTTGCTACAATAAACCGAAGAAATGATTAAACAGATAATCACAGATGGCTCAATCTTCGAGTACACGAAGAATACAATCAAATCAAAGTTTGACGCCGTTGAAATGAATTTTGTAAAATTCCTTAAAGTAAATACGACAAAGAGTCACCGCCCTTATGTGCATTCATGGTAACAGTTCATTTGCAGGTAAACAATTCCGATAGGAAAGCCACCTAACGAGTGAAAAGTGAAATGCGCTGCGCTCCGGGTCGCGCGCCGTAATGCACGCCGGACCGCCGAGCGGCGCGGCGTTGCGTCTACTTTTACGCGTTGTATTTCTTAATGATAACAAGTTGAGCACTCTCTGGAAAACATGTTTTTCTATGTAAAATTTACTCAGCTTTCGATCTAAATCATTAAAAAAAATATTAAAAATATACTTTTCAAGATATAAGACGTTTTATAATTTTTCAAGGTGAAAATGAAAATTTTTGGAAAAACTGCCTACACCATTGAAAAGCTGAGGAAAAAATACATCGAAAACTATTATTAAAGAATTTTTTTAGTCACATTATAGTAGCGCTAACACGAGTTAGAAATAGGATGATTTGGTGCTCGCGCGCCGCGCTGGGAGAGTTGACGCGAAACGCCTCATATACAAGTCCATCGCAGCATTACTCTATGTGTAGTCGGACTCCCTCGCTTCGCTCGGTCGCTGACAATTTATATTTATCCAAAACACCACGAGGATCAGTATAATTACTGCATTGTAGTTCTATCTTATCCTAACCTATCATAATCTAGCTTTAGCACAGTAAAATTGAAAATGTGAACTTGGTACGGGGTAATGGAATACAAGGAAACGTCTATATAGTTTAGTTTGAAAGTACAGTGGAACCTCTCATAGCGTACGTAATAGTAATTCTTTGATCGCCTATATTTTCGTAGTATCCCCACCTAACCTAACCTGACCTTACCTCGTGGTAAAGAATTTGTGAATTTGTGACTTTTTTTTATTCTTGAAAATCACTTTTTTTTTGTCCATAGATGAAAATCCAGTAGTCAAATTGAGGCGCCACGGAAATCGTACTCTCCCCGGGATCTCGATAGAGAGTTTAGATTCGTTCTGATACGTTCTCGGTTCGTCGCTCTCTATCACTCGCACTATTTGCCGGACTCTTACTCCGACCCTCTCTACCTCAAACCTAGCAGCCTGAGCGGCCGTGCATTTCCGCAACCGTCCGCTCCCGTTCGTGTATCCAGTTGCGTTTGCTGATTTTACGCGACCCCAAAGATCAGCACCTACGGTTGCGTTTCTCGATTTCACGCGTCCCCAAAAATCGAAAGGATCCGTTAAGCTATCGCCTCGTCTGATAGGTTCCGTCAGAGCTCTCGTTCTTGGTGGAGTTGGGCCTGTTCCACCCCAACTCCCAGTTTTTACCGGCTCGTCAGTTCCCGGTGAAATAAGAATTGACTGGCGCCCGCCTAGCTTGCGGATGCACGAACGACGGGTGGACGGCCGAAGGTAACGTAGGTTGGTTCTCGAAGATAGTTCGTTCTCTGAGTTTTGCTATCGGTGTCGGGTCACGAAAAGAAATACGTTACAAGCTATAGTCGTAAAGAACATGTGGTATAATTTTGGTAAGGATCGGTTGAATAGTTTCGGAGATTTTATCAACAAGCCGTCCAAAAATGTAATTTCGAGAAAATCGCGTTTAAAGTTTTCTTTAAAATCGAGAAAAAATCTTACTTACGTCTAATCAGCGATGCCTGAACCATACAGTATGCCTTCAGTTTCTTCATACCGCTCATTTTCATCCAAAATAGCCTGCCTTCGTATATATTCACAAAAGGTAGCAGCTCCTCATGTATACAAAGGCAGGTAGGTAGTGTTACGTATATCGACCTTCACTCCGAAACAGAATAATAACGTAGCCGACAGGAAGTATAATTGCAGACTCAGCACGTTACCCAGTGCATTGCCTGTGCCACCTACCCAGCTGGTTAGCCGAGTGCATTCCTAACGTCCTAACCGTACCTAGAGCATCAGCAAAAATCGACTATATAAGCAGCCAAAATCATGGGACTGAGGCTCAGAAAATCATTGAGTTTCACGCGTAAAACATCGGACTGCACGTTGTCACTCGTGGCTCTAACCGTTAGAGTATTAGATTCAGTGTAATATTCGCAATCTGGCCTAGGTACGAATTCGTTATTACATACCCTAGGGAACTAGCTGGATCGGTTACTGGGCAAAATTGAGCTGCATAGACTAGTCTTTCCAAATAACGCATATACTAGACAATTTTCTGTTCCACCAAATTTCTTCTTGCCTTAATCTCACACACAGTCAGGTTTTGTAATAAGATTTCACAATATTTTTTATCCCAGTATTTCTCATAATCGAAAGACTGTACACGACAATTAATTGAAAACTTCTAAATTATTTGTAACAAATATCGCAAATTCACATTTTACTCGCGTTTTAAATATCTATTACCCATCCTCAACATTTCAGAGAATATCTATCTACGTTGGAATAGCAAGGCGTGTTTCAACACCTTAAACGAGCAGCGAACCCACCATTGAGTGCATTCTTACCGCTCGGAATTCACTCAAACATTATTCACGTTACCTCCGGTCGTTCCTTTTCTTTGGTTACTTCTAAATTTTTGTTATCAAATTTAAAGGCCTCGCTAGCCACTACGGCCTACGTAACAGTAGTATTGCTCCGAGCGGTGCGTATATTAGCGCGCTCAGGTAGCTAAGTAAACGTCGCTCAAAAGTATACTTAGAATGCTCGGATCTTTATAAAATTTTACTATGATACTTTTAAATGTGTATACTTTCGAAAAATGCAATAAAAAAAAATTCGATTTTTTGAAAATTCTAATTAGGGTAGACCCCTTAATTCCAGTCGCTGTTAGTTTCATTCATTTATCTCTTCTACTCTTTTGCAATCAAGAATTATTTGCTTTATTCTCTAGTATATCACGATTTCCATGATGATCTACAACCATTTTTTTTTTTTCGTTTTCATGTCATGCCTGTCTTATAATAGTTTTAACGTATTAATTGAATATTAATTGCTTGGCTTCAAGAAAGGGAATTCTTGAATTTCGAATTTCAAATATGGCTGCAGTTTTCACCAAATATGAAGTTCGTGCTTTCCGAATGCTACTGAATACTCCCGGACATAATCGAATATGCCCGAGTCTTCCCGAATGATTCCGAACGCGGTTGAAAGTACATGTTACAAGACGCTGCTCCCTGTTAACGTACCTTTAGCTAAAAGCGGCTTAAAAGCAAGTTCTGAATAAGGTCACTAACAACTCGGGGCAGTCACTTTTAACTAATAGTAACTCTGTTAGTGACCTTAAGAGCGAGTTCTGAATACAGGCTTTAAGAGTTTTCGTTCGATTCCGGGAATTTTGCACTGGATTACTAGCATGCCATACGATTGGACAAATAATTCCCAGTACAAAAGACCGTAGACCACCGCTGAGTGTCCCAGGAGTATACAAAATCCCTTGCATCTGTGGAAAAGTGTACATAGATGAAACCGGGAGGAAGATCAGTACACGGGTCAAAGAACATCAACGGTGTACAAAATACGGTAATTTTTCTCAATCTGCCTTGGCAGAACATTGGATGGACACTGGACATTCAGTGGATTATGAAAAGACAGAAATTCTAGCTAGTTGTACAGGTTACTTCGCCCGAACACATCGCGAAGGTTTAGAGATACTAAAATACCCAGATAACCTAAATAGGGATTGAGGATATCAAGTAAACCCCATTTGGCACATCGTCCTCCCGGTTTTTTAATCGATCAGCTGATCAACTAAACAACATGATCGGCTGAAGCACTAATCCGCATGAGCCATCATAGGTATATTAAGACTTCCTGACAACAGGGAGCTTCAGTATCGGAGCCTCCTAGCCCTGAAGATGGAGACTGAAACGTTTGCGAAACGTCGGCACGAAGCTGAACACAGACGCGGCTTCGATTCGGAAACCATGAGTATTTATGTACAATGTTGTTCAAATGTGCAATACCGAACGTTATCTCGCAGAGTTATGCGTCGAGAATGCAGTCCCTCATCCTCCGAGGTGTCAAATTACTCGTAGAAGATACGAACACGCGCGACGCAACTTCGTAGGAGAAGGGCTAAGGTTCATCCGAATGTTCTAGAACGTAAGTCGCTCCGTTTGCAAGATGCATCGGCCTTTGACATTGATTCTAAGTATCTTTGTCGGCGATTCGATTCTTAGAAATTTCCGAAACCTCCCATCCCCATTTTAACCCTTAAGTGTTTCCTATAAAATGAGGAGCTGAACGTGTCTTCATTAGTTTACTATTACAATTCGACCGATACCGAATAAGAGGAAACAACGCGAGCTCAGAGTTCGAATATAGTTACTGCTAAGGAATATAGCGGAAGTGAGACTTTTGATCGAAGCTAAAAGAAATTATAACAGCCTTCTACGAAATCTAAAAAAATTCATCTACAGTAAAAAATGGATTTCTCAACAATTAACAAAGTCGGTCGTTTGGATGACTATCTTCTGACAAAGAAATTCGCTGAGTTGGAACCCCAGAAAGAATACAATATCGCCAGAATAAGAAGAGTTCAAACCAAATATGGGATGAGACTGATCCTCAATGTAGAAGACAGCTTTTCAACGTTTCTACCAACAAGGATGGCAAAAGCTTTGAATGACGACGAGGATCTATTGAAGAAGATGATGCAAGCCTGTGAGGAGAATCGACTTCTCATGCGTTATCTTGGAGGGCGGTACAACCAGATTGAGTTCCAATATCTATAAACTTTGTACTCGTGCTTCAACTACTATGTACACGTGTTAAATAAATATACAACTTATTATATCTTATGTCTTTATTCATAACCAAAAAATATGCATTCCAACAACCAGTTCCTTAACAATGTCACATTTTCAGTTAAGCAATTAAAATGTGGAGCATGATGATTTGTACAAGGAGTAAGCGAGTTTTTGCACAATTTTTGCAACGAAGGGCATCCGAGATCTCCCGGATTCACGATGTGCTCGGATCGTCCAATGAAAGCTTCCAACCAAATTTTCTTTTCCAATCGTTTTACATAGATCTTAAATGCATTTTGCACGATGACTCGAAGAATGTTTCTAGCTTGATAGTAAGCAACGTCCCCAGCGCTCCAGAATATACCATGAAAATTGTGCTCCAACCACAAATTTATACTTTTGTATTTGGACAAGGTGGTTGAAAGTGAAAAATTCCAGGCTCGGCGAAATTGTTATCGGCTCCAATCACAGAGAGCTCTTACAGTACAAACTGGTTCGGGGGTTTCTTGAAACCTTGTACGTCCACAATGAATTCCATTTTGATGAACTGCGCAGGGAGAGACGACCACTGATCGGGTTGTATTTTACGATACGATCGTGCAGGATCAGGCAGAATGCCGATGTATCGGCAGGGAAATTGTCTTACGCCTTGAATTCCAAACGAATATCGACAGGTCCAAGTTTGAGGGACTCGTTTTGCTTGAAGGAATCGATAACGATCGATGGAGCGTACTCGAGAAATTCATTCTTCTTCAGCAAAGGCTCAGGATCCTTACCATAGTACGCAGCTTGAAAGTTTGCATACATCTCGTACAGTAGAGCAAACTGATTATGATCAATGTCAAGATTCAGATTTCCGTAGGGATAACATTGCGAATTCAAATATAGCTTAACGTCTCCGACGTTTCAGTGGTCAAAGTGACTAGCGTTCTTATTTTTCTTGTTCTTTATGCTCGTCTGGAAACTCAGTATCACGTATCGTAGTTTTTCTAACTGAGTCCATGTCTTGACGTTCCATACGTGTTTCAAAGTCGTGGGGAGTAGAGGGTACTCGTACAGCTCCCAGGTACAAAAGCTCACGGAGATGGGTGTATCCCTCTCGATGAATCTCAGCAGTTTTATCTTTCGTCGATCCGACACCTTTACGTACGGTATCAGCCATTCCAATTTATGAATTACAACTTTACATTCTTCCGGAGCAGTTTGCACTATTGCATTGACATTGCTCTTTGCTCTCGTCAGAAACAACTCGTGTTTAGCGTCAACGACGATCTTGCGATAATCTTCGGCGAAACCCAGTATCAGACTCAGCGGAATGGATACGTCGAAGTAACCGTCTGCATTGGTCAATTTATCCCGTTCTTTGACGTCGAGCCAACCGGCGTTCTCCATCAAGGATCGTTAACCGGAACTCAGGGAAGCATACCCCTTCATAAGACTCGTGAGACCGACGTTCTTGTTCCGGTCGATCTCTATAGAATTCATTTCATAACGAATCTTCTCGAAGAGATGGCAAATGGCTTTGTTGACCAGAGTCGTGCTCGCAGTCGCTGTGGACCCATCTTCCTTGACCAGCTTTCCATATACTTGCAGCGAACTTTTACTCGGTAGTAAGCATAGGTCTTGATGTTGAACGGAGATTCGAACCTCGTCGCTGTTGTTGAACGTTGAAGACGCGTAAGGTTGATGCGCATGCGTTTCACAGTGTGCTATAGATTCATCGAAGACGATCGTTGTCTGAATGTTCAGCGTTTCTTCCTCCATGGTACGCGGCAGACGAAAAGAATGCAACAGAACGAACGCTTTACTTTCCTCTTGTGACCTTGAATTCTAGACTTTCCAGAAACAAGACGTTTCGAGGTGTTAGCGCCTTGAAAAGCGGTCGACGATTGATCCCTCTTTCGCCTATCGGCTTACTATTATAACCACTACCGATTTCCCTATTGTAGACGATACCCATTATCGCATGGATCTGACGTGCAGCCTGATCGTTATGACTTCTCCTTGAAAATTCACTAGGTCCCCATCTTGATCGACTATTCGAAGCGGCAGGTGATCTATCATCTTGGTAGAGATCGGTAGGTAAATGACGTGCGATTGCACCTCTATGACCTTGTATACGGGTGGCACGACCGGAAAGAATTCGTGTATGGTGTGGACTTTACGTTCGTTGATGTAAGCGCCCGTCGTGACGTTGCATTCGACTCGTAGGGCGTTCACCTTGGGAATGGCGACCGGTACGTCTGACGTGTGTAATTTATTACCTTCCAGAACGCGTTGAGTGAAACCCAATAACCGACCTCTGGAATCATTGGGTCGAAAGTCGACATCACGGTTACATGTAATTTCGCTGCACAACATATTATTGTTAGGTTTAATTTGAATGACGATGCTCTTGTCCGTTAACGCGCTATGCACGTAGTTTTCGATATCCTCGATCTCGTAGCTACCATTAGGTATAGTGATAATTTCATCCCCCACATAGAGCTTGTGATCCGTGTCCACGTTGGCAATCGAATTGAAGGTCAGCAACTCGATGAGTCTCAGAGCGTAAATTTTGTACGGGGAAAGCTTAATAGGAGGGAAATATTCAGCTTCCAGTATGGAGGAGGTGCCTGATAAAGTTAATGTGAATGAATCCTTCATGATTGTAAACGCTCAACTGACCTTGTGAAATTACATAGCAAGCTTATATAGACGATACTTGTTTTTACGATTTAATTGCCCGCATAGGAACTTTAGACACAAGTGTTCTCATGCAAAAGTATCGTACTCCTGATAACGCTCGTAATTGTACTTTACTTTTTTTTGGAATTGAGGTTGTCGACCAAGTTGCCAGCCAAAGAAAAAACACACAGTTTTACTACGTTTCGGCCCGGTTTTGGGCCCTCTTCAGGTAATATATTCTATAATTTACATACATCATACGAACATTTTGAAGGCGTAATCCTTCTTATAACACATCAAGTCTTATGTTCTAGAGATTGAGTGTTAGGTGAGTAAAAAGAAAAAAGATAACGAGTGTCCAAAATAATAAAATATAAAATCATATCTCTTTTTGTAGGAGTATCAAAGACCACATGTACCATATAAATATCCAAGATCTGATAAGAAGATGATCGATTTCGATGTAACATATTGATTGAAGAATAAGAATAAAGAAAAAAGAATGAGAATTCCCATATTAAAACCAATGTAGTGTCTATTTTTAAACAACGTATCATTCCATGGTTCAGTCCGAAAAACTACTAGCACTTTACACTGTCAGCACCGAGATATCCGATAAGATCTAGCGGTGGTCGAAGATTGCCAAAATTATCAAAATAAATAACTCGATCGTTCAGTTTTTTGTATGCGATCCAATGTGTTCCTGGGCCATCTTCGTCGTCGAGATTGACGATTGCCGACTCGTATTTGTACGGCCTACCCTTCGGCATCGTGCTCCACATGAAGACTCTGCAAATATGTGGAATCTTCATGATCTTCGCGTACTTTAGCAGATCCGCATCAGTCAACACTCGGCGTAGTAGTTTCACTTCAAATTTTTTGGTTTCAGATGAACGCCTAGTCCTTTTCTGTAGAGTTTCAAGTACAGTCCTTTGCCTAACTCGATGGCTTCCATCGTCTCGTTGTGCCTCTGATTTTCCCTCAGTTGTTCCTTGTTTGCATGCGTATCGTTAACGGCTTTGGCTATGTCTGCAGCACCGCCGACCAACGCTCCAGCGGCACTGAGACACGCAAACACAAGGACGAGAAGCGGCAGGAAGCCTCCGACTTTGGACGGCAAGGGTAGAACCCGCGACTTGCGGACGTTTCGTTTTTCACCCGCTCGTTTGACAGCAACTTGTGCACTCTTGAGAGCAGATCTGATAACTACCTACGAATCATTGCTAGGAATCATAGATCGTTTCGCTTCCTCGATGATTTTCCTCAGTGTTACAGTCTTTGGTGTTTTCTTCTTCTTGAGTTTCATACCGAATTTCGACTTGGCACCCATTACGTTCGCTACGGACCAGGCCGCCACCTTCTCGGCGAGACTCGCGTCTTTAGCGAAAACGCGCTTCCAAGCTTTGTCGGCCAGTACCCTGTCCACCGCCCCTCTGTGTTCGAGACTCTCTCGATTTTTCGAGTAGGCGATGTCGTGCTCTTTGCAGGCTGCGTCGAAGGCGTCGATGCCCGGATCGCCTCGCGCGAGTCTCTGCTATTTTCGTACCGGGCCCACAGTACTGATAACCGGGTATATGTAACTCAACGGGTAGACTGTTAATGATCCTGTTGACTAATCCTCTGCCACGATGAAATTATTTCTTCCCAATGTGTTTACGCTTAGGATGTTTAATGTGTTTACGCTCATGTCCCTGCGGTGAAACAGTTCCGATTGAACAGTGATCCTTATAAACTCGTCATTTATAGTTTCCACGTTAGTCAATATCGAGATGAGGTTTGAGATGCAGTCCGTCAGGTTACCTATAACGAACTTTGACAAAATCGTGCGAGTAAAGGAGAAGAAAGAGACCAAGCGACACGGCGAACTACTGCCAAACAGTATCCGTGCAGTGTTTTGTGGGCCATCCAATTGTGGCAAGACGAACGCATTGCTCGCTCTCATAACTCATCCTAACGGATTAAGATTCGAAAATATCTACGTATACTGAACATCGCTTGATCAGCCAAAATACAAGTTTTTAGAACGTTTACTCGCATCCGTGGACGGCGTCGAGTACTTTCCCTGTACGGAACACGAACAAGTGCTGCCACCGAACGAGACACGTCGAAACTCGATAAGTATTTACGACGACATAGATTGCGAGAAGCAAGATAACACCAGAACCTTCTTCAGCATAGGGCGGCACAGGGACGTTGACTGTTTCTATCTCTGTCAGACGTACGCTCGCATTCCCAAACATCTGGTACGAGATAATGCTAATCTTCTGGTACTCTTTAAGCAGGATGAAATGAATCTCAAGCATGTGTACGATGACCACGTAAACGCTGATATGATTTACGCACAGTTTAAAGATCTGTGTTCGACATGCTGGAACGGTGCTAAGTATGGTTTTCTCGTAATCGACAAGGACAGCGAACTCGACGGAGGTAGATACAGAAAAAGATTCGATTGCTTCGTGAGCATAAATGAATGATCATTGAAAAAAATGAATGCAGTAGCGTTTTGAATTCAGCAGCGTCAACATGCAACACAGAAAACTTCAGGAGCAAAAAGACATCTTACGCCAAATTGCTAGAGCCAGCGATACAATTCGCAAAAAGCATAGAATGATAAAATTGGATAGAGAGTTGGCTGATTAATCCTTCAAGTCGCTAAAGAATGATTCTTTCGATGGAGTCGATGATGAGCAAGTAGAAGATGAAGGCGAAGAAGAAGAAGAAGGTAAACATGTTGACGAAGAAGAAGGAGATAACGATGACGCGGACGTACCCGTTGATCAGAACGATCCTATGCAACAGTATCGCGATATGTTGCTATCGAATCGCAGAAAACATCTGGATACCGCCTATGGCGTGCGTAAACTCGCCAATGACAAATTGATGATAGGCGATTCGCCTATCAGCTTTGAGGGTGATCGAATCCATAGAGGCAATACGATTTACTTGAAAACTACGGGTTTGATCGAACTCTTATTCAAGAAGGTACCTGACCAGACTAGTGTAACCCAGGATGATTTGGTCAATTACAAAAACATTATTTTAATGACGAATGCATATAGAAAGTACTAGGACTTCCATTTCGGGGGTGAAAGTGAAAGTAGAGTGTGTCATCGAGGTACGAGAATTTTGGTTAGGTGAGAGAGATTTTAAAAGAGCAGAAAATAACTGGGGTAGGGAGATATAGAGGAGTGTGCGGGAGTGAAAATAGAATAGTAGAAAAGGGTCAGGGAGGGCTAAAAGAGAAGAAAAGAAGAGGTGAGAAGAAAAGGGAGGAGAGAGGGAACAGAGGTAGAGGCGGGAATTTGAGCAAGCGGAAGCAAAAGAGGCAGGTGAAAAGCAAGTAGGTGCGGACATCTGACGGGCAAAAGAAGAAGTAGTGGACACGAGGAAGCGGTGAAGGAGAGAGGGGCGTGACGTGACAGGTAAAGGTAGGGAAAACGCTGAGCGGAGAGAGATACAAGCGAACAAGAAACGGCGATAGTGAGGGAGTAGAACCGGGCGGAAACGGGAACAAGGAAAGAAAGCAGCAAGACATAGAGCGAAGAGCGGAACAAAGGAAATAGAGAGACACGATGTGGAGGAATGGTGAAGAGGGAGAGGGAGGGGAGGGCAGAGGAAAGGTGGAGGGAGGAAAGAAAGGAGATAGAAAGGAGAATGCAGGCAGTGGAAGAGAAGGTAAAGGAGGGGGAAAGGAAATATAAGTTGATAGAAGTGTTACAGGAGAGAGTGAGAAAATTGGAAACAGGCAAAGGGTAAAAGCAAGGAGACGGCGATATGGTAGTGGAGGGGAGCGGGGAGGGAAGGAGTGAGGTGATGAAGAGGCTGGCGGAAATGAAGAGAAGGGTGGAAAAGGGTGAGAGGGAAAGCAGAAGAAGGAACGTAATAATAAAAGAAGCGAAGATGGAAGTGTCGGCGAAACAAACGGCGACGAGAATCCTAGAAGAGTTGGGGGTGAAGGCGAAGGTAGCAGGAGGGAAAGAGATAGGCAGAAGAAAAGCAGGAGGGAAGGATGTAACGCTGGAGGTAAGAATGGAAGATGTGGAATGAAAGATCGAAGTAATGAGGAAGAGAGGGAACATAAGAGGGAAAATCAAAATAGAGGATGACCTAACGTGGAAAGAAAAGAAAATGCAATGGCTGCTGAGGGAAACAGGGAGTGAGGAACAAAGAAGAGGGAATAGAGTTAGAGTGACATACGGGAAAATAACGATTAATGAAGTAACATGGTTTTGGGACGAGCAAAAGGAAGTACTAAAGGATGGAAGGGGAAGCGACAGAACAGACGGCAGGGGGGAGATAGGCAAGAGAGAAGGCAGGGGGAGGATAGGGTGAACGAGGAAAAAGGGGAGAGGGAGAGGACGGCGGATAGGATAGACGTGAAGGCAAAAAACGGATAGAGGGGAAGTCACGGGAAAGTGAAAGGAAGGAGGACAAGCAAAGGTGGGAGGGAAGCTGGAAAGTGGCTTTCTGGAATGGTAGAAACGTGGGTAGAGGAGAAGGGATGGGAAAAGCTGAAGGGGAAACTGCCAGAGGGTTATAGATGGACCAGGCAGGGGGCAAAGAGAAGAAATAAGAAAGGAAGAGCAATGGGAGGGATGCTAACGGGGATAAGAGATGAAATGATAACAGACGAGGAGGGTGAGCAGGGAGAGGAGGAGGGGCTGATAGTAAGGAAAGTGAAAGCGGGAAGAGAAAGGTGGACGGTGGTGGGGGTATATGTAAATGGGGATATCGAAAGAAAAATAAAGAGCATTGAAGGGTATATGGAGAGACAAAGTGAGGGGGAGAAGGCGACAATAGGAAGAGATTTTAATGCAAGGACGGGCACAGAAGGTGGACGAGTGAGGGGGATAGGAGAAGAGGAAGACGAGAAAAGACATCCAAACGATAGGAAAGTAAACGGGGAGGGAAGGAAACTGATAAGAACGGTGGAGGAGGCAGGATGGGAGATCTTTAATGGGAACATATAAGGGGACGAGGAAGGAGGGTTTACGTACACAGGAGGAAAGGGGGATACGGTAATAGATTATGTGCTAGGAG
This sequence comes from Cephus spinipes, assembly GCA_963971525.1. Classification (NCBI taxonomy): domain Eukaryota; kingdom Metazoa; phylum Arthropoda; class Insecta; order Hymenoptera; family Cephidae; genus Cephus; species Cephus spinipes. Next base: position 10,167,262 of record OZ020580.1, on the reverse strand, counting down.
ACGAAAATACAAGAAGGGGGATTGAGAGGATGATAGTGGGAGATAGGGTCGAGTCGGATCACCACCCGGTAGTGGTAACCATAAGGGAGGAGAGAGGGGACAGAAAGGAAAAAGAAGTGAAGATAAGGACGGCGGGAAGGGGAAAGTGGTCGGAGAAAATGAAGGAGGAGTATGCGAGAGAGATGGAGGGAGTGAATGTAGAAGAAGAGGGGATACAGGAATTTATAGTGAAGGCCGAAGAAAGAATGAAAGAAACGATAACACGAGGGGAGGAGAGGGGGGGAAAGGAAAAAAGACAAAGAAAGGAAGGATGGTGGGACGAAGAATGTAAGAAGAAGAAGACGGAAGGAAGGAAAGAGCTAAGAGAATGGAGGAAAGGAAGAGGAACGAAGGATAGGTACCGAGAAAAGAAGAGGGAGTACAAAGAGATATGCGATAGGAAGAAAGGAGAGGAACAGGAAAGAGCGATAAGAGAAATAGCGGACGCTACGACCGAGAATAAGGTATGGGAGATAGTGAATAGAGGAAGGAAGGGGAGCAAAAGGGTAAAAGAGGGAATAGGTAAAGAAGAATGGAAAAAGTATTTCATGAGTTTACTGGGGGGTGTCGAAGAAAGGGCTAGAAGAGGGACGGGAGGAGAAGAGATAGAGGGAAAAGAGGAAGAAACAAGCAGGGAGGAAATTAGAAAAACGATACGAAAGATGAAAGGGGAGAAATCAGCAGGAAGAGATGAGATACCGAATGAAGCATGGAAATGGGGGGAGAAAATACGGAGGAAATGGCATGGGAGATATGCAGAAGAGTTTGGAGAGGGGAAGGGTGGCCGGAAGGGTGGAAGGAAGGGATCATAGCGCTAATAGTGAAAAAAGGAGAAGGAAGAAAAATAGAGGACTACAGAGGGGTAACCCTAATGCCATGTTTGTACAAGGTGTACGCGACGATATTGACGAAGAGGCTAGAGGAAGAGGTAGAAAGGAAATGCATGATCCCGCAAAACCAGGCAGGATGCAGAAAGAGAATGGGGACAATCGACAACATATACGCACTGAACTACCTAGTGAACAGGCAGAAGGAAAAAGAGAAGGAGAAATTGGTCGCGCTGTTTGTAGATCTGAAGGCGGCTTTTGACTCGGTTGATAGGCAAGTGCTCTGGGAGACGATGGAAAGGAAGGGAGTAAAAAAGGGACTTAGAGAGAGAATAGAGGAGATTTATAGAGAGACAACGAGCAGGGTGAAGGTGGGAGAGGAAAGAGGGGACGGATTTTGAACGGCAAAAAGAGTGAGGCAGGGGTGCCCGCTAAGCCGCTGTTATTCAACATACTGACGGCCGATATGGAAGAGGAATTAAGCAAGGGGAGAAGAGGGGGAGTAAAACTCGGGGAGAGGGAAATACGTACACTAGCTTACGCGGGCGACGTAGTTGTTTTGGCGGAGAATGAGGAAGACATGGAAGTGCTGATAAGGAGATTAGAAAGATATTTTGACGCGAAGAAGCTCACAGTGAACGTGGGAAAAACAAAAGTAATGACGTCCAGAAAAGGAGGAGGGAGGCAGAAGCAGTTGGACTGGAGATGGAAAGGAAAAAGAACAGAGAAGGTATAGGAATTCAGGTACTTGGGATACACCTTTAATAAGAACGGGAAACAGGATGGACATATTAAGGAAAGAGTGAAGAAGCAGTAAGGAAGAGTGGTCATGAAGCAGGTGTGGGGGATAGAAAAAGGAAGTTTGCGAAAGTGTGGGAGAGGAGGATGTGGTTATTCGACACACTGGTATGGACGGTTGCAGGTTATGGGGCGGAAATATGGGGATGGGAAGAGCGAGAAGAGATGGAGAGGGTACAGGAAATATATATAAGGTGGTCACTAGGGGTAGACTGGAGAACGCCCGGGTATATGGTGAGAGAGGAGGTGAAGAGGGACAAAATAATGATAAGAGCAGGGAGAAGAGCGTGGAACTACGAATTAAAACTGAGGAAGGGGGGAGGGAGCGAAATAGCAAGGGAATGTTTGAGGGAAATAAGGGCGAGAGAAAGAAGAGAAGGAGAGGGTATGTCGAGGTGGGAGAAGGGTAGGAAAGAGCGCAGGGAGGAGGGAGAGAGAGAGCACGATGAAGAGGGGTACGAGAGGAGGGAAAAGGAGGAGAAGGCGGAACAAGAAAAGGAGAGAAAAGAGAGAATAGGGCAGTCAAAGTACAACAGATGGTACAGGGAGGTGAAAGCAGAGGAAATACCAAGGTACCTAAAAGCAGGATGTAGCGAGGAAAGATACAGAAGAATAGCAAGGTATAGATTAGAAAATGAAATGAGGGAAGGAAAATACTGGGGGACAGAGGAAGAAAGGGTGTGTCGAGTATGCGGAGAGGAAAGAGAGTCGTAGGAGCACGTACTGGATAGATGCGGAGGAGGGAGCGGGGAAGAAAGGGGGTTAGGGGAAAGAATAACGGAAATACTAGACGAGGGAGGAAGAGGAGAGGAATGGTTGAAAGAATTGGATAGGAGAAGAGAGGGGAGGGAGAGAGAGGGGCAGAAGGAAGAGAGGCTAGAAGGAGGAGAATGAATGGAAGAATGGAATGAATGAGGAGGAAACGGAAGTCGGGAAGGAGAGAAAACAAATAGGAGGAGAGGAGATAGGAGTGGGATAGGAGAGAGCGAGCGAGGCGAGTGGGAGGCGGAGAGCTAATAGAGTAGTGAGCGGCGGAGAGAAGAAAAGAGGGAGATAAGTGTAAAAGGAATGAAAGAATGGAAGGATGAGTATGAGTATACACGGAAAGGAATGGAGGCACGGCGAGAGACTAGACACTAAGTAAGCGAGAAAATGTAAGAAATTGTAAGATACTCGTAAAGTAGATGTAAGGTTAGGTTGTAAGGAGAACGGAACTCTTGTAACCCTTCGGGGAAAAAATAAATATTACATACATATACATACATACATACATACATACATACATACATGCAATTCGTAAGAGCAAGAGTTTTAAATTTCATAACGTTATTGCAAAACTGATCGAACGGCCCTCTGTAACAGGCAAAGGTGTCGTACCGCGGTACATGATCGCTGTCAAAGACGGACGAACGGATTACGTGTATTGAGACGATCCCAACCAACTGGTAGACCGCCTTCGCCTGCTCCTTGCGTATCAGAAAGCTGGTAACCCCAGTCACTCCAACGAAATCGTATCGATTATCGAAGAAGTGCGGGAGACGGGTATCATTTATTAATTCGTTCAAACGATCACGATCGCCACTTTGTATGCGAGCGTCGATGTGTTTGGACGTCAGTTGAGTAGCAAGGCTGCGGTTACGAGTAGTTGTGGTCTTCTTGGCGCTGGATTTAAATTTACTGCTGCTAGACACTACGGCATTGATAACAAGAGGCTGTGCAATGTTGCCGATTCCGAGGAAGAAAACGATTCTGCGACCTTGAATCTGATGAAAACTGTAGTAAAGCAAGAAGTCGTTACCGTAATCCATAAGACTGCTGAAATACGCAATGAAATCGATAACAACAACTCGATGATTCAATTTCTCGATTCTACCACGAAGGAAGCGTTGAAACGTCTGCAAGCTGATATTGAGCCAGGATAAGAATTGGCTATTCGCAACTCTCTGATCATTTCTCAGCTGGACGCCAGACTGAGTGCGCTGGAGAATGGATGGAAAAAAGTTAGCGGTGGAGAAGGAACTGCATAGACCTGCCAGGAGAAATTATCAGCGCCGACCCGTTGATGTCCGCGGGCTGGACGAGACTTGGCAAGCGGATCTCGTTGGCATGTCAGCGTATGCCAGACAGAACCACGGATACAAGTATCTGCTCACCGTCATCGACATATTTTCAAAGTCTGCTTGGGCCGTGCCGACGAAGAGCAAGAACGCCAAAGACGTGGCAACAGCTATGAGACTGTTGTGAGTCCGAATGCTGGATTCACGGATTTGACTACCGGAAAGGATTTTCGAGAGTCAGGTACTTCGAGATTCGTTGCCCGAGTAAAAAGTTGGAACTTAACTTTCGGTAACAAGTATAAGATTTATTGGACACAAAATTGGTTACGTTGGAATACACTATTAGAAATAAACCGTTAACGTGGTGAGTATGAAATCACGAGGCTTCTTAGCTTACGTTGTATATTATTATTATTATTATTAGATAGAATATTTGGCGCTGAATTATTATCAGTAATTAGTGTTAGGTTTAGAGGTATAGTTTAAAGTTACATCTAGCTTATATTTTCCTTCGGTTTCTAGGGTGAAACCTTCGGTGGTTAGTTTACATTTTCCTTTTATTTCAATCATACATGAGCCTTGCATAGCTACCCTTTTTGGATTTTCATTATTACATGATACCATCATTTGTTTCGGTTTGTCCGCTACATATAGCCAAGAGTTGGGGTTCTCCATTTCCATTAAGAGTGTGTTTTCGATTTTGATTTGCCTTGTTTCGCATGATGGAGGGTACGACGATGGATGTGTAAAAAGTTAGGTTTCGCAAGAACCGTATGGTCTAATTTTAAATACTGGGTGTCTTGCTTCACACAAGTATTAACCCTTAATTCTCTTACAGTTCTCTAATTCGATTCGCGTCTTCCTATTAAACGTTTGCATCTCGTGTCTCACTATTGCGTAATTTTCTTCCGCCTTAATATAACCGTATGTGCCATTTTTCATATGGACAGGCAGAGAGTGTATTAGGTTTACGTGATACTCTTGGGATGATGTCAGCGGTATCTTGATTATGGTAACGATGGAGTTCCCTTCTCTATAGGTCTCTAGTTCCGTAATTTCCTTGAGGTATCTTGTGTTTTCGGGTATCAAAGCTATTGGTTAGTTTAACCCCTGTGGTAAGTGTGCTAGGGATTCCTTCAGTAGCTCAATTATTTTCGGATATTACACTATTCCTGGATATAAGATTCCCTTTTGGATTTCTACCGGATATTCTACTAGATCCTGAACGCATCCATGGAAGATTTCGATGTATAGCGAGAGGATGATAAAATGTTCATCGAGTTCTTCTCGAAAAGATTCCAGTCTGAATCCTTCGTCCATTTGTTGTTTGATATGAGATGTAAGGTTAAACAGCATCATTTCGTTGTGTTCGGCATTAGCTGCGGTTTCATTTATTATCCGCAGATTTGCCTTGGTGATCTGTACCTGATTTTTTAAAGCGGTTTTTAATGCGCTTCCTTCCTTATTTAGAGCCGTTATTTGATCGTTTATCAGTTTGGCGTCCTCGACATCCATTATGCCGAACAAGGGGCTAAAGATCCTAGTCCGTCTATTAGTCCTCTTTTCCTTTTTGAGGGTAGATCGAGGGTGGATTCTTTAACGTATTCTGATTTGGCCTCTATTTCCTGAAGAAGGGCCTTGGATGAAGTGATGAAAGCCTTACATATCCTTTGCATTTCTGGCGTAGTTGATCGACACATTCTTTTAGTTTTTGAGAGGTAGTGCTGGATGGTGGCCTCTCTTTCAAATATGGGGCTTAAATCAGTGTGAATTACCAGCTTCCATGTATCCTTATAATTTATAAGGTTTCCCATTTTTTCGAAGTATATCCCTGGTGTTGTATGGATTCTCTTATCGTCAATTGTTGAGCTGGTGCGTTTTGGATTTGGGTCGTCCCGAACCATAGTGCGGTGAACCTGCAACATCTGCAGTTTGGCGTTGTACGAAAGGTAAGTAGAAATTAGCCATTCAGCTTTTTGTGACGTATAAGTTTTCGTTGCTATATAAAGCGTGATTAGCTGTTGATGCGCATTAAACAGCATTGAACATGTGCCGGGGTACTTCCTCTATTTCAAAGGTGGCGGAGAAGGCTGCCTTCCCCACAGGGGTGAGGATCCTGTCCGAGGCGGAAAGGACCGCCAATCTTTTGCGAAGGGCCGAGGTGGCTCTCCGAAATAAAATCGAGAGCGCACTGATCATCTCGTTGGCCGGAGTGAGTATTCGAACATTTATTATTTCTCTCCCCTTTTGCTTATCCCCTGTATTAATTTATGTTACTCCTCTCTTTTATTTCAGCTGGAGTTCGTCAACATTCGCGAGATGCGGATGCGGAGATGAGTTCGGGCTGACTTGAGGTCACTTGTGGACTGGCACTGGGGACAAGGAAGTGAGACAGAGCCAGATCTATTCTGTCTTAAGAAGCTGTTCGGGGAGGAGCCGTTTGAACCTGAGAGTTGGTTCTGATCAAGAAATTGAAATTTGATCACAATTTTTGTATACGTATATATTTTAATACGTATTCGTTTCCAGTATTTCGTAAGGTCCCGTCCATTTAGTAGAGAGCTTCTTGGAACGTCCTCTTCGTAATGTCTCATCGAATAGAAAACCTTTGTCGCCGACTTTGAATTCGTTCGTTTCGGTCTTTTTATCGTAGTAATCCCTATATTTTTCCTTAGCAGTAATGAGGTTATCTCTAGCGACTTGGTTCGCGGCTCTGAGTCGTTCTCGTAATTCAAATGCGAAGTCGTCGTAATTGTATGTGAGTTTTGGTTCCGTTTTAAACGTGCTAGGCAATAAGGCTTGTCTGCCATAGATTAATTCGAATGGAGCAAATGCCGTAGTGGTGTGCGGTATAGTATTATAAGTAAACATGGCGTAAGGAAGCCATTCATCCCAGTCTTCTTGATCTGGTTGATAAAATTCCGTAAATATTCCGCCAGTGTCCGATGAGAGCGATCTAAAGCTCCGTTAGATTCTGGATGGTAAAGCCGAAGTCTGTATTTTCTCTATTTTCAAAAGCTTACAAGTATTTTTGAATACTTCACTCAGGAAATTAGTTCCTTGATCAGTTAGTATTTTCTCAGGTACTCCATGTTCGCAAATGATTTTTGTGACGAATTCTTTGGCTATAGTTCTATCTTCCTGATTTGGTATTGGTATGGCTTTGCTCAATTTTGTGAGACTGTTTTGGAAAGTTAATATATACAGGGTGTCCCATGACTTACTGCCCACCGGGCACTGGCATATTCTCCGCTGAAAATAGAGCAAAATGCAATTTGTCCGAATGAAATCGGTAGCAGCGTTCTCGAGAAAATAAATATTAAAAATTTAGAAATATCATCATTTTAAGTGATGATTTCCAACCACCGCCAAAAGAAAACAATAGCAGTAGAAAAAGTAGAGTAGCAGTAGAAAAGGAAAATGACGGGCGTTTAATTCTGTGAAGACATTCACAGCATTAGACTATATGATAATATTCCTGTTTCTACTTGAGTGAATGTGTTCACAGAATCAAACGCCCGTCATTTTCCTTTTCTACTGCTACTCTACTTTTTCTACTGCTATTGTTTTCTTTTGGCGGTGGTTGGAAATCATCACTTAAAATGATGATATTTCTAAATTTTTAATATTTATTTTCTCGAGAACGCTGCAACCGATTTCATTCGGACAAATTGCATTTTGCTCTATTTTCAACGAAGAATATGCCAGTGCCCGGTGGGCAATAAGTCATGGGACACCCTGTATTTGTTTCCCTGGTGGGTTTTCACTAGTGGTCCAACGATATCCACTGCACATTTTTCGAAAGGTTGTGCTGGGGTGTCAGTCATTACCATTGGTGCTTTGATCCGCTTTCCTAATATGTTCGTTTGGCATTTTCCACATTTCGATATAAAATCTTCTACCTCTCGGCATAATCCCGGCCAGTCATAACTCAGTCGGATTTGCTCGTTCGTTCGAGATACCCGTTGGTGACCTCCAATAAGAGTATCATGGTATTCGTAAATAATCTGTTCCCATTCTTCTTCCGAGTATTCTTGGTCAGGTTTCTCTTGAGGAAGAGTGTCTTCTATCTTACCTTTACTCCTAGTAGTGACGCATATCCTGCTTAGAGTGTCTCCGTTCACATTGGCCTTTCCCGCCTTATATTCGATCTCGTAATCGTATTCTTCCAGCTTCAACCGCCATCTCATCAGACGGGAGCCTGGATCTTTTATACTAAAGAGCCAAGTTAGTGGCTTATGGTCAGTTACTATTTTAAAATGGGTACCATATAAGTACGGTCTGAAATGGTTGACAGACCATACGATAGCGAGTAATTCCTTTTCCGTCGTGCTGTAATTTTTCTCGGCTTTATTCAGTGTACGGCTAGCATAAGCTATTGGCAAATCTTTGCCTACTGGTCCTTGAGACAATATTCCACCTATTGCCTTATCTGAGGCGTCTGTGGTGACTACAAAGGGCTTTGAAAAGTCTGGATATTGTAATAATGGTGCACTAGTTAATGTTTTCTTTAGATTCTCGAAAGCCTCTTGTTCCAGGGCTGTCCATTCAAAAGTGACATTTTTTCTTAGTAACTGTGTTAAAGGTTTAGCAGTTTTTGAAAAATCATGGATGCATCGTCTATAATAACCTGCTAACCCTAAGAACGATTGGACGTCCTTTACATTTTGCGGAGTAGGGAAGGTTTGAACCGCCGTTATCTTTAAAGGGTCCGGTTTTATCCCTTCTTCAGTTATCACGTGTCCTAGGTGGTACCGTAATGGTCATTATACCGAGCGACTTCCCGTGTCTCGCCGATGTTACTGTTCTCCCGATGAGAAGGGATGTACCGAATGTTCACACCACCCTGGATTGGCGAAAGACGGGACGACCGCCACTTCAAAGCCTGTAATGGACCGGTGAGAAAACTTCCCGCCACTCAAACTTCGCGCGATACCATGGGCCCCGAAATCAGTACGGCCACCCTTCGAAGACCCAGACGTAGACCAATCAGCGGCAGGCGAAGAAACTACCGGAACGCCATCACCACTAAATAAGAAAGCAACTATTCATTCGCCCGCTTACCGTTCGTGCGTGTGCCGGTTTTTCTAGATTTGTCTCGACACTAGCTTTAGTCAAGTAATTTGATAATTGTTCGAATTATCCCCGATCATTGTGAGGTGAGCCTTTACGTTACCATTTAACATCTGATGAATTAACGAGCCAGCATACTATAGTAGAGTCAGTAGAGTTGTGCCCGGAATCGGCAACGATGCCGGTGACTTACATTGAACATTTCCGTCCGGTGTTTGCTTTCCCGTTTGACGAGTATTCTATGCTGGGATATCGTTCTATGATTTGTATCTGATTATTTTGTATCATATTGTAAGGAATTATGTATTTCGTTTGTATTTGAGTGACCAAGTGCCCTGGAGTGTCCTCTGCGGATGAATCGGTTGTCTACCGCTTCTCGGTGGACTTCGTATTGTATATTTATTTGATGTTGCGTTTCTTCGCGTATATTATTTCGCATTCTGACCGTTTTGCGTATTTTGTATTTTGTTTAGGCCCGTTGGCCACACGAATATTCTCAATCTTGTAATTTATTTCCCGCTCAAGAGAGCGACGTGTCAATATATTTTCTACTTCTTGTGTTATTGTTACTGAATATTGAGCCTCTTCATTTTTCGTGTACGAATCCTTCCCGTGTGTATGTATTCAAAGGACCAACCCCTCTACCATTCCCGTGGGCTGAGTAGCCAGGGTATCGCGGAGGATTGTAAGGCGGTGCTGCGACATCTTCTCGATGTCTGGCGCCCAGTATCTTTGCGGAGCCTAATTTTCAAGGAAACGTGATATTTATCGACTTCCATACAGAGCACCGCCCTGGATCCCTCTGACGATTGGGACTTAGAGTTAATACTATCGGCATTGTTTCTCGAATTTACCGTTAAATAATTATCGGTCACAATACATACGTCCAAAAATTCTGGCAATGCTTCGGGTTTTTCCGCGTTAAATACCTTGAGTGTCCCACTGGCTTCCTTTAACAAAATATAGGTAGTTGGAGTTCTTCTTCTATTCGGCCTTACAGCTGCAGGAAAACGGGCTTGTAAACCTGCGACCTGTTCTCGCAATCTTGATATTTCGTGATCTATCGCGGAATCGTTTACTCCGAATGATTCAATAGACAATCTAGGGGATTCCCTTGTGGGTGCAAAGTTTTCGGGGTACCGGCAGTGCGTCCCGGCGATTGAACACCCCTTGCGTGCGAGCTCTCAACTCAAAAGGGCCCCGTGCCTCCGCTGCCAGTCCACTATTTTCCCCCGTGCCCTCCTCCCGAACCACGGATCTACGAACTCTTTGGAGATGGAGGCCGGAAGCACTGCCGTGCTCCCTAAACACTTTCAATCAGATTTAAATCAGAGGATTTTGCTGACCAATCCGAAACTTGAATTTCAGGATGATTGGCAAACCATCCCTATACGTCAGACTTGAAATGTCGACAACATTATTGTCCTGAACGAGCTTGATAATCGGCATTTCTTCTGCTGAATATAGTGCACGCACACAAGAAAGTAGAACAATTTCCAGGATGTTAATATATTTAGTAGAATTCAAGCGAGGTGATACCTCTATCAATTCGCCAAGACTCATCCAATCCTAAAGTCCACAGGTAATTCGTCTGCTACGGCTATTCGGAATAACATACCTACGGTCAAGCCTGCAATCTTGAGGTCGTCACACAAGGAGACGATGATCCTGTGTAGAGCTAAAAACTTTTTTATCCGTCCAGATGGTGATCACCCAACCTTCTCTGGAAGTTGCTGGTTTCTGAAGAGCAAAACCGTTGACCGCAATGACCTAGCTTAAGATCAATTTTGCGTGCAGGTCGGTAGCAATGCACATCTTGCTAATTCAGATGCCTCTGGACTGGTCTTTCAGAAACCATCAATTTTAGAGTATCACAAACAGCACACGCTGGTTGAAAATGATCTTCATACATCACAGCAACCATTTGAAACTCTTGCACCTGTGTTGTTTCTCGATATCTACCATTATTTTTTATGTGGTCTACAAGACCTGCTTCACCAAACTCTTGGTATTTATTCACCCCAATATCTCACCGTTTTCAGATTGCTCTGCATATTTCGTTCTGCTTCCCACTTTCCAACAGTATGCCCTCTTTCAATCTTTTATATATTCGCAAACAGTTTACCTTCAGAGTTAGTAAACTAATTTCAATTTGGAATTAATTGATGAGTTTCAATAAATATAGGTAACGTGAAGCTCAAAGAATTTGGCTTGAGAGCAGCAGATTAGCTCATCTCTTAGGTAAGAGAAATAGAGAACGCGGAAGAAAAATATAGAGAGTTAAGGTTTTTACTAACTTACTAACACATTACTAAGAGATGCTTCAAGGAGCATCGAAGATAGCAGACTGTTGAAATAAATCGACATTTTCCAGCGCCAACGTATTTCGTTATAAAATTAGTGGAAAAATCTTTTGGACATTTTCAGTCACTTGTACTAATCATTCAAATATTTATAGTTTCGATCCATACTTATTGTTGTAGTGATATATGAATATCATATTATAGTTATCATTGACAATCATCAAAGTTTTACGAGACTCGTGAAAGGCAAAGTAGGAGAATAGATACAGCGTTCGGTGCATGGTGGGGGTAAGCTCTTACTCTAGCTTAGGGAGGCATTAATGTCCGGCGCTATACAGTAAATAACGTCAGATGTAAAGACAATAATAAAATAAAAAACGAACTAAAATTACAGAGTGGACCATAACAGAAGAAGAAAAACGCATGTCGGAGATTGCAACAAGATTACAATCCACCGTTATCGAAACGGAAATACGAGGTTGCAGTGATAGACCTAACATATGTGGCAAGGAAGCCGCCTGCCGCAGTTTCGAAAATAACACTTCCAAATGTGTTTGTCCGCATGATCTGTCCTCCCCAACTTCTGACCTCAAATGCCCTAATCGACTTACTGGTAAGTTTGCTAGCAATATTTTTGCAATTAAGTAGTAGAATAAGAAATTTTATCTTATCCATCTAGAAATGACATTGTCGTCCAAATTCTATAAATAACATGTTGAATATCAGAAATAAATATATTTTTCAGTATCACTGACGCCACGGATAATAAACATCATAGTGCCTTCTAGTGCCAATTTCACAAATACCACAACAGTTTTACCTAAAACAGAGCAGGTAAATCTTCTTTATAACATTAATTAGAACCGATTCTTTAAATTCTTATCAATTCAGAGAATATGTGTATCAATATCAAATAATTGAATGCAAGATGATTAATGCAAAGATTAACAATAGCTACATATATACAGATAATAATAATGATAATAATAGCGTCTTTATTGTGAAGAAGTCACAGACAAAGGGCGAGAATTAGCTAGATAAGTAATTACTTATTTGCATTCTGATCCTTTTGTATTCTGATCTGCACAGAGTCTAAGATTACGTTTCCACCGTGCAGGATTTAAGTAAGATTAACTAATTAGGTGCAATATTTGATAAGAATACGCGAATACTCATCTCAAATGTTGCAAATCATTGGTCAATCCCACTTAAATTATGTACGATAGAAATATAATCTATGATAGACCTGTATAGACTTTCAACTCCTACTTTTGTTTTTAAAGTTACCTAAACACAATAATTGACAGCATGAATCAGTCTTAACGAGTGTACTTCATGAGATTTTTATGAATACACTTTAAGTAGTCCTCTGATTAATAAAATCCTTTTTATACGAGTATAGTCATTGTTAAACAAAATTTAATTTTAATTATGTGGAACTTCCAACTGGAAGCGCTGAACAACTGGGACTATGCAATCTACATTCGGAACTTAATTTCTCGTTTCGTTGTAAAATATATTGACACATTGATTGATCTAAAACTTTTGATATAGATATTTTCGGCATTTCCACCTTTATAGAAAAAAAACTGCTGAACTCGCATTAGTTATTATTCAGACTCAATAGTAATTATTCATTGTGAATAGTGCTCATCATTATGAAACAGTAACTGTTGAGGTGCTTATCATTCAGAATAGTTGCTATCAAAGTTCAATACACTAACTATTGGCATGATTTTATTTACAACAGTTACTACTGAAATTCAATAGTAATTATTATTGAAGTATACAGCATATTCTTGGCGGGAGAAAAATATAAAATTATTAGAAAAATAACTGTTTAAAAGCATTAAATATTCACCAATACTAAATCGGCAGACTAATCGGGAATAACTATCTTTTTGAAATACACTATTGGGAAAGTACCGTAACCATTTTTATAATTTATTACCTACTAAAATTTGCCGAAAAAATTATTTAACATGCCTAATACGTGAAACATGCGCCGTAAACTGGTGTAATTAAAAAACAATCGAAAAAAATACATTTTTCGTGACGCGTATACTAATTACTGTAAACTTGAGGCGATCAGTCATCCAAGTACTGCACATATCCCTTACTGCTAAACTTCAATGATCATTTTATGTACACTGGTCCCTCTCTGCTGCATCTTCCTATATAATAGACAATATTTATTTCTTCTGTACATAATGAAATTAGACATAACCAAGTTTTACCGCGTACTTGACAAACTTCTATAGACATTGAAAACTGACTACTTTTAGGATCATAGAACGATAAGTTCCAAAATGGGGGTTAATATTTTTGTAGAATCTATGAGTCCTTTTCAATATTAGAAGCTTCTGTTAAAGTTAGTATTGAACATCCAAATTCTGTCTGTAGATTTTCATTGACTCAAACTAGAGTTACTAGTCTGCCAGTAAGTCAAAAGATGAAAGAAATGAGTATTTCAAAGGTCCAAAATAATTTGAGTTAAATGATAACTATACCCAAATACTTTATTTGCTTTTAAACAGTAATCATTATTAAAATTTAATAGTAACTGCGTCGCATAATAAATACTTAAATGTCGCAAATAGTCACTATGGCAAACCATTACTAACTACTATTGAACTTCGATAGTAACTATTCCGAAGGATAACATCCCTAATGGTTATTATTGAATCTTAACACTATGACGTCCGGTGGCTCCACGTTTGTGCCATGCAAAAACTATCGGGTAAGTGCCGGTGGCTCCACGCGCGGACGGCATAGTGTTAATAGTAACTACTGAAAGTTCAATAGTTTTTTTGTAAGGAAATGAATTAACACAAATACAGAAGTGTAATTTTATATAATGTTTATTTATGTTATTAGGAGTCAAAACCATACACATAAACTCAATATAACTCGAAAGTGTAAGCTTTGTGCGTTGTCGAAAAAAAATTGTGTAGTTCGCATTAATATCTTAAGTTCCTCTGGACCAATCTAGATTTGCGTCTTGAAAGATATTCCTAGGATTCATAGTTTTTATGCGCCAAAAAATAGCACTTTTAATTAATGTTTTAAAAAAGAATCGATTAAATTCTTTGTTGTCGAGAAATTATCAAAAAAATTAAAGTTTACAAAGATTTCGGATTTCGATTATTAGTACCTACAACAGTTAGAAAACACCTGCACTATAGCAGCATTTTCTGAGCCCTTAGCTGTTCCTTAATTTTTTTGAAATTCGGTTTTGTTTTGTTTGATTTTCTAAACTTTTTTCGGCGTCATGTACGCGGCGGTCGTCTTTAGCCGTGCACGTTTCCACTGCTTGTTGGCCGCTTTCGATGCTCAATCCCCCCAGAAATGGCAAGACACTTTTGTAGACATCATTGTATTTCGCAGTTGCAAGGTAGATTGCAAATTCGACTATTTTTATGTCACTGTACCTACACTACCGGTCAAAAGTTTAGGTTCACCTCGTTTTCTTTGTAACGCTCCCATGACTGCAGTTTGAGAAACATCACATTTAGAAGCAACTTTTCGCGTTTAATAACCTTCTTCGTGTGATGCAACAATGACTGCTCGTGTCTCTACACTCAGCTCTGCTTTTCAACCCATTTCTCTACGATTGACACATAAAATATGTAGTTTTCTTCACATTTCAATAATGAGATGATATTTGTCGAATTACGTCAATTTAACACTAGTTTTACGGAACCCGTCATTTTGACGGATTTCAAATTTCATGTTAAACCCTTAAATTCCACACTGGGGTGAATTGCAAACTTGCACCAGTTAAAGGTGTGTGACAAAGGCGTGAAGTTCGAAAATTAAAGTTACAGAAATTATAAGTATTCTTTTTCAGCAATTTCTCTTGACGCTGATAATCAGCTTCCGTAAATCTAGTGTTAAATATTTCTATTTTTTTAACAGTAACGATTTTCAATATGAAAAATGTTCTACTTACCATTTTGTAAAGAAAAATATGAAAAAGAATTGGAAATATAACTTTTGGAAAGAGCTCTCGCAGCACTAAGATGTTACGCGTAATATGCACTAGACGCATCGAGAGATTGCAACCTGTTATAACAAGTTTATGCTCGATCTACGCGTCTCCCAAACGCGTCCAACTCCCTCCTACACTTCTGAACAGTAGCGTGTATCGACTTGTTATAGGTAAGACGCACGTGCTTGACAAAATTCACTGAGTAGCCGACTTAATTGTGTAGAACTAAAAAATAAAGCAAGTGAACTTAAACTTTTGACCGGTAGTGTACATATATTGTAATGTACTTTTTTTCTTAGCCCGATACTGTGTTATGCCTCACGATAGGATTCGTCGTATAGTTAATCTCCAGACGCAAAGTCAGCATTAGACGAATGGAGTGATGGAGTTAGACGGTGGAGGATCATCGACACCGGAATATACAGAAGAACGAGTATGAATTCCTCCAGCACTTTGTTCGGATGAGTGAGAAATTTCTTTTCTCATGTCGTTAGACAATACGTTTTCTACGTACCGAACTACGAACGAAAATTGCGAGTCCTTGTCAGATCATTCAACTGACGAGTCAATAACGAAAATTTTAAAGAATCTAAAAATGGCTGACGAAAACAATGCACTACTTTAGACCATTCGCATCCAACTTGAACATATTGCACAAAGATTAGACGCATTAGAAAAGAAAAATGCTACAATAGGTAACTTAACTGACGAAGCACATCAAGAAGAAGAAGCGAGTGACAATGAGTCCACGGCAAGACATTCACAGAATTCTGCTAAGAAAAGATACACGTCAAAAGATTTAGAAAGTGATTTAAAACTGATCACAGAATTTAGTGGATCAAACATATCTGTCGAAACATTCATATTTGAAATCAAGAGCTCGATCAAAGAAATTCGAAGCGATTATCATACCAGGTTCGTAAGGCTAGTCATGGCACAGAAAGTTACCGGAAACGCACGACATTCCATCAACGGGTATGACCTAAGAAATTTAGATGATCTTATTAATGCTCTGAGATTGAACTTCGGAGACAGCAAATCGTATGATATGTGCCTGTTAGAACGTACTCTTTGCAGACAAGGAAAAGACTCTGTGCTTGCGTATAATAAAAAATTTTGCGAAGTCCAACAGAATATTCGGAGAGCCATAGCTAATGACGCGAATATTTCCGCCGAACATAGGAAATACAATTATAAGAACGAAGAAAGACAGGGCCTCGTACAATATATTCGTGGATTAAATGCAGAAATCAATCTTTTTGTAAAAGCTTGCAAACCGAAGACGCTGAATGAAGCACAAAATCATGCTTTAGAGGTTGAAAAGGAAGAACGTACATCGTAACATATATTTCGCAATAACTTCGGTAACCCAGGAACCGAAAAACCTCCAATATCTCAAAACGTTAAACAAACTAGCAATACCGCCGCGCCGTTAGACGACAGTACGCATGTCATGCTTGTGGAAGTACTTCTCATTTCATAAAAGATTGCCCAAATCGCAAGTCTGAAAATTTTCGAACAGCCGCGGCACGGGACAGACCACCAAACGTAAAGTCTATAGATTGTCGGACAGCAGACGAAACCCAGAAGCCACCTTTGGAATCTCAATGGACAGTCAAATCGGACGAAAAGAATATACACTCCTAGCTGATACGGGAGCGTCCATAAATCTAATCAAATCAAGGTGCATAAATGGCATACCCGTTCGTGAAAAATTAAGTCAAATCACCGGAATTAATGAAACACCTGTTAAGTACGGTCGAGAATGCAAAATCAATCTAGCTGGCAAAGAACATATATTTGTCATAGTACCAGATGACTTTCCGTTAGAAGAAGATGGAATTACAGGGAGACCGTTTCTCAGTATGGAAAATGCTGAAATCCATATGAAAGATAAAAAGATCATTTTTAAACGCATCGAAAACCAAAAGGTATTGAATGTTCAAGAGTCCATCCTCGGAAAACCTAAATATTTTATCGATAGGTCAAAATTGCTAAAGGAAAACTCAAGATTTAATCACATATTAGATCCGAAAGAAAAGAAAGAATTGTGGAATATCATCGATAACTTTCAAGGCGTTTACTTTCTACCAAGAGATGCATTACCATGCATTGGCTCGCTATGCCACTTTATAGAGACTACGGATGATATTCCTATCAATGTCAAACAATATCGGTATCCGCCATCCCATCAGGAGGAAATTAACAGACAAGTTGATGAAATGAGAGAAAAGAAAGTTATCCAGGACTCGGATTCGCCTTACAACACACCTTTATAGGTAGTTCCTAAGAAACTAGATGCGGCGGGAAAGCAGAAATGGAGAATTGTGATAGATTATAAAAGATTGAACGAGAAAACACGACAAGACGCCTATCCATTACCAAATATAGAAGAGATTTCAGACCAGCTAGGTCACGCAAGATATTTCAGCGTTTTGACTTAGCACGTGGTTTCCACCAAATTCCTACGAAAAAGGAACACCAAGAAAAAACCGCCTTTTCGACGCCACATGGCCATTTCGAATTCTTACGTATGCCGTTTGGTTTAAAAAATGCGCCGGCTACGTTTCAGCTGATGATGGATAGGGCTCTTAACGGATTAATAGGAAATACATGTTTCGTTTATTTAGATGACGTAGTAATCTACGCACATTGAAGGAACATAATAAAAAGCTACAAGTGTTTCTTCAAAGACTGCGTGATAAAGATTTACGACTACAGCCTGACAAATGTGAATATCTAAAACCAGAGTTGCAATACCTAGGGCATATTATTACAAAAGACGGGGTTCGACCAAACCCTGGCAAATGCAAGGCCGTGAAAGAATTTCCAACACCAAGAAGTCCAAGAAATATTAAACAGTTCCTAGGACTAGTTGGATACTACCGTCGCTTTAATAAGGACTTTAGTAAAATTGCTAAACCGTTAAAACAATTGACAAAGAAGGATGCACCATTCGACTTTAGAATAGAACAAGAAAAGGCGTTTGAAATGTTAAAAGCTGAACTGTGCAAAGAGCCGGTACTCCAGTACCCCGATTTTTCCAAAGAATTCATCCTGACAACGGATGCATCCAACGAGGCAATAGGTGGAATCCAATCGCAGGGACCCATGGGAAAGGATCATCCCATTTCATATGCTAGTAGGACGTTAAATAACGCTGAACGTAACTACAGTACAACTGAGAAGGAATTACTGACTGTTGTTTGGTGTTCGAAACATTTTCGTCCTTACTTGTACGGAAAACGATTTACTATAGTTACAGACCACCAACCATTAAGATGGTTGTTTAAACACAAAGATCCATCGTCACGACTGACTAGATGGATAATCACGTTGAGCGAATTTGAATACGAAATTGTTTACAAAAAGGGAAGCCTGAATACAAATGCCGACGCATTATCGCATAACCCAGTATTTATTACACGGCGAATGAATACCGACGTCCTCCTAGAGGAAGATGCTGATCTGTTGACCAAAGAAATTGCTGCCTCCTTAGCATTCGCTGCTGACGGCTCAGCATTAGAAGAAGTCATAGATGATCAAGAAGAAATTGCTGCCCCCTCAACATTCGTTGTTGACGGCTTAGCATTAAAAGATGTCGCAGACCACCATGAGAAAGTTGCTGGTCCCGCGATACGAAAAGACAGTTGTCAAAGAACTAGAATAAGCATTGCGAGTTGCCAGAAGAACACTGCCAACTCCTCAGTGCAAGAGGAATCACGTTGTGCAAAGATTTCAAAACAGTTGTTCACGATGAACGAACACATTCCGGAAGGAAGTGTAGATGTATCCTTCGTCCGTGAGAACGTTCAGGATACACTGTTAGTCTATTCTGATGAAGACCGAGAGGAATTTCACGTCACGATAGCACTGGCGGACGATGAAAACATCGAAAGCATAAGGCAGAAGATCACCGAGTTAAAGTATCTCAGTCTTCCCGAAGAATTTCAGGATATCCATGTGGATTACGACGCTTGTGTCAAACTTAGTGGACTCGAAAGCCGCGAAATTATAAAAATTTGGAGAGAAGAATTCTGCCGAAGTAACACCAAAGCGCATAAAGATACCATCTGCAGAGGAGAAGAAACTGATTTTAAAAGAAAATCATGATTCGGTCACTGGAGGTCATGGAGGTATCAAGAAGACATATTATCGAATCAGTCAAAATTACTTTTGGAAGAACTTGAGAAGAGATGTCGAAAAATATGTAAAAGAATGCATGGTCTGTCAGAGGATAGAAGATCTACCAGGATGCCGCTATTCATCACTGACACACCTATTAGATTCAACGAAAAGATTAGCATGGAGATTTGCGAAACTTTCCCAATAACAAGGAGTAGGAATCAATACGCTCTTACGATACAAGACGGTTTGACAAAGTACTTCTTAGCAATTCCATTGAAAGACTTTAGAACCCAGACTGTCAATGCAATTTTTTTGAGACATTATATAATATAAGTTACTTTGGACTTCCCAAAAATATCCTCACGGATAGGGGAAGTAACTTCATTAGTAACATGATGAAAAGTTTTGAAAAACAATTTGGAATCCGGCACATACTAACTACCAGCTTTCATCCTGAAAGTAACAGCAGTCTAGAACGTAGCCATCAAGTTATGAAGGATTATTTAAGACACTTCTCTAATAAAAATCTAGATAATTGGGATGACAAAATTCACCTAGCCATGTTGTACTTTAATACATCAAAACAGGAGAGCACGGGTTTTACACCCTACGAGTTGGTTTTTGGACAAACCGCAAGGAACGTTTTTAGCCTTAAACCATTGGACAGTGACAAACAGTATGACAAATATCTGGTAGAATTAAAGAACCAGATTGAAAAATTAACTAGAGAAGCAAAAGATCTGTTGTCAGAAAGCAAACAGAAGACGAAAGACAGATACGACAGGTATGCCAATCCACAAACTTTTAAGCCAGGCGATTTCACGTGGCTGAAGAAAGAAAGCAATGCAAATGACCGAACCAATGCTTTGAATCTGCCATTCGAAGGACCATACGATGTCGTAGAGAAGATCTCAGATGTCAATTATAAGTTACGAAAAAAGGACAAATTTATAGTAGTCCACGCCAATAGATTGAAGTACGCCAATGTAAACATGTTACAGGATAGTTGCTAATCTGCTGATAGTAAAGGCTGAAGACTTCAGTATCCAAGGATTCGAAGTGCTATCCAGCCTCTTTCTGGAAAATCGAAGGACTGTGAGATTCTATCATGAGACCTGGAAATTAATTCCCTAGTTGAACCTAGACGACTTGCCAAAACAGGAAATACAAATTAAAAAGGGAATCAAAACACTCGAAAGCATCTGCAAAAACTGTACCAGTAAGCATCTCATAGCGAACTTGTATAACCAATTTCAACTGGTTCATGAGGATAGATTAAGACTCTTTTCGATGCTAGGATTAAGAGCGACTAGACTCAAACGTGGGATCTTCGATTTCGTGGGAGAAATCAGTAAAATACTGTTTGGAACAATGAGTGACAGCGATGTTACTTATTATAATGCAGAAATAGACAAAATTCACGAAGACAATAATGGGATGTCAGAACTTTATCAAAATCAAACTCATATCCTAAAATTGTCATTGAAACGTACAGATAACCTCTTTAAAGACTACACTAAAAAATTAGCTCAATTAAATGAGAATTTCAGGATCACGCAAACGGATCTTGATTGGGTACTAGAACACGAAAATAAACTAGAAAACGAAAATCTTATCACGGAAGCCTGTTTAGAAACCGAAGTTGCGATTGCCGAATATAATAGGAATATCGAGATGCTATTAAATGCCTTGGTTTTAGCAAAAAGCGGACAGATTGACCCTAGAATTGTGTCTCCCGAATCGTTAATGTTCATTTTAGAAGCCATAAAACGCAAAAGAGGTCCACACGAACTCCCTATTCCAATCAGTGAAGACAACTACTTCAGATACTTAGAAGTAAGCGATATAACCATTGGCGTTATTAGACGTAAGTTAGTGTATAAGTTGAATATCCCCATACTAGAGTTGAATAACTATGAAGCTTATAGAATCATACCTGCACCTCAATTAGTGAAGGAAAACACATTTCTTTATATCAGTGCGCCACATGACCATATTATAACTAATGACGAAAAACTGTTATACACGCCTAGTGACGAAGCATACCTCAAGACTTGTAAGTCCTATGGGACCATCCGCTTTTGTAACAGGGCATATCCGAAGTATCACATTAATGGATATGATAACTGCTTAAGTAAAATCATTAACGAACCAAAACAATTAAAAAAGGACGATTGTGACCCGAAGATCATTCGCGCTAAAGACACTATCTGGATTCAACTCAAAGATAACCAACGTTGGTTGTATGCCGCCCCCAAGCCAGAAACTTTAAGGATATTATGTGAAACTCGAGTCACAGAAGCAACAATCTCCGGAACGTAATTATTATGGATTAAACCGGGATGTACCGGGACGTCTAACAATGTAATCTTGCATTCCCAACTAGACATAGAATTCAATAGTTCCAAAAGCTACAGTCTGTTGATAAGTTATAACTTTAGTGACGAATACTGGAAAATCAACAACATTACAGATAGTACGATATTTGAGAAATTTCACTTTTTGGAAAGTCCCGACATACAGTCGATTGACTTAAGCAGATTGGGGAGCCGACTGGATGATATCGAGGCAGAAGCTATTAGAATCGGAAATCATAGACACAACCTGACTTTGACAGAAACCATATGGTTCTGGTTTACGTACGTCGGATATGTCATAATAGCCTTAATAATATTATATGTGATTTTAAAATTTCGTCTATGGCGTGTGTTAACATTATCCACAAACGTCAAGCTGTGCGACCATTATTTTGTGAATTGCTTCAACTCCGGCGGACAGAACACTGTAACTACAAATCCAATACCTAGGCAAGTGGTCTTTGCGAACGACCCTGTGGTACCTACAATTAGCTCATCTGACCTAATCGTAGTAAGGTCAGCGAGACCAGCAAAACGTAGATCATCCGCCAGGATGATCCCTGTTTCCGAATTTCAAGATATTGAAAATTCATTAATTTAAAAGAATAATTTTCAAATTTAAGGGGAGGATTGTGTGACGTGATTTTTCGAATCACGGTCCCAAGGCGGCTCCGGTTACCGATAAAGATAACGTTCTCGATTTCTGGTTCTCTTCGGATCGCCACCCTGCTCAGAAGCTACGTTCTCGGATTGATTCGCATAGATATGTCAAGGCTCTCGGGAGATTTCGTTGTTGGTTAGTTGAGGTCGAGGTGCTCGAATCTGCCGTGGGGAGATAGTCTCGACGTACCGAGTTGCCCGGCAGAGGAGAGTACCCGACGGAGACGTCTCCACGGACCGGCAGAAGCCCGGGTGAAATACCGGCGCCCCGCTGGAGATGGGCAAAGGGCTGTAGAGCGGGCGAAGATAGAGTTTTGATACAGTTAAGGGCAGGAGAGGAACCTCCTGCCCAAGTTAAGGATGTGGTGCCCAGCTGTCGCCCGATGCCCTGGGGAAGCGGCCGTGGAGGATCTCCAGAATTACGTACCGATTCGTTAAGGAACGCTCTCGATTTGGTTTAAAGGGACGATTCGAAGGAGATAGAAGTGTTATCGGTTAAAAGGCTCTCGACCAATCAGAATGATTAGTTCTCGGATTTGGCTATTGTCAAAGCAGTCTGTCTCGGGGCACCGACCGAGGTGTCACGGGCTGGCTCGTGCTCCCGTGCTATCTGTTGATAGTTTTTCTTGCCGTGTTTCGCTCCGGTATAGCAAGTTCTCGAATCGTACAGTTCTCGCGTTGTTCTCGCGATATCCAGGAATTCTATGAATTCCTGTGAGTGTCACGGGGGTGTAGTGCTGTGCCTTAGTGCAGTGCTCACCAGAGTGTCCCTTGGATGCAGTTCTCGACCTCCCCGGATTAGCTGTACCAGCCCCGGTGAGTCTCCCAATTTATTAATTGGTGAAGGGATCTCGATAGATAGTTTAGATTCGTTCTGATACGTTCTCGGATCGCTCTCTATCATTCGCACTATTTGCCGGACTCGTACTCCGACCCTCTCTACCTCAAACCTAGCAGCCTGAGCGGCCGTGCATTTCCGTAACCGTCCGCTCCCGTTCGTGTATCCAGTTGCGTTTGCTGATTTTACGCGACCCCAAAGATCAGCACCTACGGTTGCGTTTCTCGATTTCACGCGTCCCCAAAAATCGAAAGGATCCGTTAAGCTATCGCCTCGTCTGATAGGTTCCGTCAGAGCTCTCGTTCTTGGTGGAGTTGGGCCTGTTCCACCCCAACTCCCAGTTTATACCGGCTCGTCAGTTCCCGGTGAAATAAGAATTGACTGGCGCCCGCCTGGCTTGCGGATGCACGAACGACAGGTGGACGGCCGAAGGTAACGTAGGTTGGTTCTCGAAGATAGTTCGTTCTCTGAGTTTTGCTATCGGTGTCGGGTCACGAAAAGAAATACGTTACAAATGGCGCCCAACGTGGGGCCAGCCAGCAAATAGTGTGTTACCGTATGCTCTCGACTACTTTTGCTCGCGAAGAGATGCTCCCGAGCTCGTCTCGTTTTCGACCTATGCTCCCGGTTACGATGATTCTTCGTAGATCCCGAAGCGGTCACGCTCGTTCGGCGATCGGTCCCCGATCTGCTGTAGTTCTCGAACCCTAGAAAAATTCCGATGCACTTTCTTGCATCAGGCTACCGCCTTGCGAAAACAAAAATCGCCAGTTATCGAAAAGTGCTCGGTGAGGAAATCTCAAATTTCCTCCTCTCGCGATCCCCACCCATCGGTGACGTTCTCGACGCGGTTACCCCTAGGTGACAGCAAGGTTACCGCTTTATTGTGAAGCTTAGGCTAAACACGGTAAACGGTCGCGAATATTCCCCTCCGGGAATCCTCGACTTTGAAAAGTCGCGTTCTCGTTACCCGCTGGTGACGCTCCTTGAGTTGTCATACCCGGGTGACCCTATCGGTCACCGAGGCATTGTTCCTACGAAGACGGTTATCGAAACGGTTCCCGAATTCTGAAAAACAAGTTTTTCAGAAGATTTCGAAGGACCCCCTACCCTAGAGTCCTGGTTAGCGACAGCCGAAATCGGCAAGCTCTCGGTCACTTCGTTTCGAAAAACCATCCAGGACAGTCGAACCGAAGAAGAGCTCCCGACCAATAATGGACGCAAGCAACAGCCCCATCACCGAGGAGGAGATGGACGTGGTCGACCAGGAGGACACGAGCGACTCCTGGTTCGACGAGATGTTGCGGGCAACGACCACCATCAGGGAGAGACCGGCGGACACGCTATCGACCCGAGGAGCGCTAGCACACGCGTGTGCCGCAGCACTCACCCTCGTGGGCCCGAAGGATGCCGCTTCGGAGCAGGCGATTGTGGGCGCTCTCGAGGACCTGGCTCAGGGGGCCATGGAGCCCGAACCGGGGACACCTCCGGAAAAGGAGCCCGTCACCGCCGCACCCGCACCACCAGCTCCTGCGACCCCGATGGCGCCAGCCGTCCGGGAACAACGGAACGCTCCGGATACGGTAGTAGCACCCCCGGTGCCCACCGACCGTGCGAGGACCGCGAAACCAGCCCCGCAGAAGACCCCGGAGTGGACCATCGCCCGAAAGAAGGGAGCAAACGCCTCGAGCACCTCGGCGCCCAGTGCCGCCGGTTCCCGGCCAGGGGCAACTCCCCAACCGGCCCGGAGAAAGGCCCTCGAGCGGGCTTGCTATAGCTGCGGGGGGACCGGCCACCGGTACTCGGACTGCCCGCACGGCCCACCGACCACCGTCTTCTGCCGCCGCTGCGGACGCAAGGGGAAGACCTTGGCGACCTGCCCGTCCTGCAGCCAGGACTGGCGACAGCGCGGGCCGTACGTTCCGCGGGCCGGCCGAAACGTGCCCCGAGAGGAGCTGAAGGCTCTGCGGGCGGAGAGACCTCGGTCTCGAAGACCAAGGGGACCGAAGGCGTCCCTCGGTGGTCCGCCGAAGCCACCGGCTATCGGTTTCGTCAAGGGGACCAACGGGAGTAGGGCTTGCCCGAAACCTTAGGGAAACCCTGACATAGCTCTCGGAGTGGACTCCATAGTCCTGGATCTCGTACTTGGCTTTCGGGCCTAGCTCTCGTTATGTGTGTCGAAAGACCGCTCTGCTCTCGTTAAAGGAAGGGACCCTAGGTCCCAACCTTTGGTATGTGTGTCGAAAGACCGCTCAGCTCTCGTTAAAGGAAGGGACCCCAAAAGTCCCAACCTTTAGTGCCTGGATCGCAAGGTCTACGGCTCTCGCTAACGGAAGGGACCTTCAGTCCCAGCTTTCGGTACGGGAACTCTATGATTCCACAGCTCACGCTACAGAGAAGGACGTCAAGCCTCCTCTCATGAACCATGGAACGCGAATCCGCGCAGCCCGCGTTGACAGGGCAGACCATGGGCCCTAGTTCTCGATCCGCGGAACGCGAAACCGCGCAGCTCTCGAAGAAACAGAAGGATCTGATGTCCTAGCTCCCGGTGTGTTCGCATGCTGACAGTTCTCGGAGAAGCAAAGGGACCCGCGAGGACCCTTAGTTCGCGATACGCGTGCCAAAGCACAGCCGCTCTCGAAACACAGGCCTCCGGCCTCAGTCCGCGACGTGCGAGTCACGGGACTCGAGTTTCGGAAAGTGGTTCCTCAAGCCCTGCTCGCGAAGATGGACAGCCATTAAGCTCGCGGAATACAGCTCTCGGATATAATACGAAGATCCCTAAAGGGTAACGTACGCTCTCGACTTTCGTGTTTGTCCGCGTCCTGTCATCATCGTTTAGTGTCCGATTGTCGATCTGTGTTGAATACTTTCTCGGGGCGAGAGAGGATCAACCTCTCACGCGTTCTCGGTTCGCCTGCGAAACATATTAAATCAGTTCTCGGCAGTAAACAGCAGGTGAACAAGGCTCGCTATCGTTATGGCTCCCGAAATAAGCTATGCTTTATACCTTCTCGGAGCGCCAGGGCTAATGCCTCCGCGCGATCTCGGTCTACCCGCGTAAAATAAGAAATTAGCTCTCGACAGTAACCAGCGGGTAGAACCTCGTGCTATCGAAGAAGAATAAATTCAGTTCTGGGTCTCTAGACTTAGCTCACGACAGCAAGGATAACCGACTTCAGCTCTCGTTACAGAAAAAAAAAAAAGGAATTGTTAGATCTCGCTTCGCACGTGGATAGGGAATCACCGAGAATAATCGGTGAAGGAGAAATTCCCCGCGTGAAGATACCGAAATTATTCCTGTCTGGAAACGGATAGTAGCTCTCGATATTATGGTTCTCGAATATCATTGTCACGCCGAGGAAAACAAAATCTCTCGTGCTGCTCTCGGTTTACCCGTGCCAAGGTAAACGGCTCTTGCGTGTAAACACGCGTAAGAAGGCAAACGATCTCGGAAAGGAATTAAGTCGATTCCCCGCTCTCGAATTAATTCGCAACTTGGTCAGAGGACCATGCGAAGAGATATCGCTACAAAAAAAAAAATAATAGTTCATTTCTCGAGCCGAGAGAGTAAACATCTCTCGTGCGATCCCGGCTTACCCGCAAAATATTAATTGAATAGCTCTCGACAGTAACCAGTGGGTAAGACATCGTTCGCTCTCGGATTATCGTATTTCGCTTTCTCGTTCCAGGAGACCCCGGTCCCTGAAACAGTTCTCGATTTCAGTTCACGACTTAAGTACGGCCTAAGGGCCAGAACTAGCTCACGATCGGAAGTAGGACAGAAGGGTCTAGTTACCGAGTTCTCGAATAGTGATCTTTAAACATCTTCTCAAGCCTACGAAGTATCAGGCAGCTCTCGCCTTACCTACCTCAATGTTATTGTTTTCACTCTGTCTCGCTCTCGCTCATAACGGTGGGTAAGAATACCAGCTATCGAAACTGGTTTTGACTGACCACAGTTCACGAAGTAAATTAGTAAATGTCGTAATTGACAAGCTATCGGCCGAAATATTAATTTCGGAAAAGAAAATTTTCTCGAGCTGGAGAAATTTCTCCGGCTGGTTTTCGATCTTCCCCGCCATCATCTAGTTCTCGACAGTAAACAGGGGAATGGATAATAAGCTATCGAAAGAAACCAAATTATATAATCAAGTTCTCGAATATGTCGGAATACCGACGAAAATATTCTAATCAGGAAGTTAGCTCTCGGTCAGATCTGCTTGCACTAGCTCTCGTTTCGATCTCTAAGCCTCAACCACCCTTAAGAGGTGGGGAGTTGTGACGTGATTTTTCGAATCACGGTCCCAAGGCGGCTCCGGTTACCGATAAAGATAACGTTCTCGATTTTTGGTTCTCTTCGGATCGCCACCCTGCTCAGAACCTACGTTCTCGGATTGATTCGCATAGATATGTCAAGGCTCTCGGAAGATTTCGTTGTTGGTTAGTTGAGGTCGAGGTGCTCGAATCTGCCGTGGGGAGATAGTCTCGACGTACCGAGTTGCCCGGCAGAGGAGAGTACCCGACGGAGACGTCTCCACGGACCGGCAGAAGCCCGGGTGAAATACCGGCGCCCCGCTGGAGATGGGCAAAGGGCTGTAGAGCGGGCGAAGATAGAGTTTTGATACAGTTAAGGGCAGGAGAGGAACCTCCTGCCCAAGTTAAGGATGTGGTGCCCAGCTGTCGCCCGATGCCCTGGGGAAGCGGCCGTGGAGGATCTCCAGAATTACGTACCGATTCGTTAAGGAACGCTCTCGATTTGGTTTAAAGGGACGATTCGAAGGAGATAGAAGTGTTATCGGTTAAAAGGCTCTCGACCAATCAGAATGATTAGTTCTCGGATTTGGCTATTGTCAAAGCAGTCTGTCTCGGGGCACCGACCGAGGTGTCACGGGCTGGCTCGTGCTCCCGTGCTATCTGTTGATAGTTTTTCTTGCCGTGTTTCGCTCCGGTATAGCAAGTTCTCGAATCGTACAGTTCTCGCGTTGTTCTCGCGATATCCAGGAATTCTATGAATTCCTGTGAGTGTTACGGGGGTGTAGTGCTGTGCCTTAGTGCAGTGCTCACCAGAGTGTCCCTTGGATGCAGTTCTCGACCTCCCCGGATTAGCTGTATCAGCTCCGGTGAGTCTTCCAATTTATTAATTGGTGAAGGGATCTCGATAGATAGTTTAGATTCGTTCTGATACGTTCTCGGATCGCTCTCTATCATTCGCACTATTTGCCGGACTCGTACTCCGACCCTCTCTACCTCAAACCTAGCAGCCTGAGCGGCCGTGCATTTCCGTAACCGTCCGCTCCCGTTCGTGTATCCAGTTGCGTTTGCTGATTTTACGCGACCCCAAAGATCAGCACCTACGGTTGCGTTTCTCGATTTCACGCGTCCCCAAAAATCGAAAGGATCCGTTAAGCTATCGCCTCGTCTGATAGGTTCCGTCAGAGCTCTCGTTCTTGGTGGAGTTGGGCCTGTTCCACCCCAACTCCCAGTTTATACCGGCTCGTCAGTTCCCGGTGAAATAAGAATTGACTGGCGCCCGCCTGGCTTGCGGATGCACGAACGACGGGTGGACGGCCGAAGGTAACGTAGGTTGGTTCTCGAAGATAGTTCGTTCTCTGAGTTTTGCTATCGGTGTCGGGTCACGAAAAGAAATACGTTACAGTATGAAATCGGGTCAAAGGACAGTTTCCAAGACGTATAGCACTCACAACGGCAAGCCGATGTGTTTTTTTTCTAACAAAAACTAAATCTTGGGACATGCGGCATTGGAGTTTAACCTAATCTAACCTAATGAAAACATTTCTTAGCCCATCACAACTCCGAGTGTCTAGTATAAAATTTTTGTTGGGAATATTCGGTGTGAGTACCGCTTTATATTTCTGGCAGTATACATTACGTATCAAAATAATTCAAGATCTGTCATGAAAAACATCAAACATCCTCATAATATAATCCTCATAATATCCTGCTAATACGCAAGACTGGAAACTGTCCTTTGCTATATATAATATATATATATATATTGTGACGTTATTCCCCATAAAACTCAAAATCCGAAACCCATTAAAACGCAGTATGATTCTCTCTCGACTAATTCAAATATTTCCAAGGCCCGATATGCGATAAACGAAATTTGTTGGGCGCCAGGTGATCCCAAAAGAGAGTACCGCGAGTGCAGGGCTCTCGAGATTTTGGGGGTCCTCGGGGGATGCGGGAAGGCTTGGAACAACGGGACGGAAAAAGAAACAGGTAAGGCTACACCGCCACGGGAAGAGAGTAGAAAAGTCAGAAACGGCGACTCCGCCAAGAGGAGAAAAAGAAAAATAGGTAAACGGTGACTCCGCCAAGAGAAAAGAGAAAAACGATAAGAATGGTAGAAAGTAAAAGCAAGAGAGAAAGAGAATCAACCGGTCGACGAAATCTTCAAAAATATACCCGGTTCAGACGCTAGCTCACCTGGGAGAGCGTCGTGGCGTTCAAGAGGCTAGGAGGGAAACGGAATCGATAGGCGATAGAGGAAATAGGTAAAAGAAAAGTAGCAGAGCAAGATAGATAAGTTTAACGCACCGAAGCTATATTAAGGAAAGCAAGAAAGCGACATGCAAGCCATTCAGCAAACTACAGCATTTTTGAAGCAGAAAAGATAACATCAATTTTTAAGCGATACCGAAAGTGGATTGATAGAATCCCATACAAGAAAGCGGAATTAGCCAAGGTGCGAAAGATTGAAACGATATAACAAAAATCCTTAGATTAATTTTACAAAGCGGTAGTCTCTTGAGGGATTCTATGTAAACGAAAATTCTTTAACTAAACGAGAACTAGCGAGGGACTACGGCCTTGTTGGCTATACGATACGGCAGCGGGACAAATTCGCGCCGACGCTAAAAAGACGTTAGACGATATTTCAATAAATAGGATAACACGAAAGGAACGCGAGAACAAATAATTTAATTCGTAACGATACTAAAGCCAAGAATTAATTCACTCGCGAAATTTCTCGACAATTGGAAAGAGTCGAAAACGAGATATAAGAAGATTATAATTAACATACTGGTACAATATCCACTCAAATAAATTAACACAAGCAATACAATCAGTATAAAATTGTTAAAAAGAGTGGCACGCTTTCAGAGAGTTTATCAAGAAAAATACTTTTAATTAGCGAAACGAAATTACTAATAGGCACGCGACTAATATTCAGTGTGTTCTTTATTCTCAAGTCGGGCGATTACTCAAAAAAAAAAGGTGACTTTACGTTAGACCAACGGCGTAAGGCGTCAAGAACTATTACAATAAGACGGTAACACTCACAATTTAGTAAAATAAAAATATTAATTGGTTTAAGAGGAGGATGCCATTGTTAATAATATATGCGAAAAATGGGTTCAAGATATAGGTCTGAGAAGAATATTCAGTCAAAATTCGATATAATAAAGTGACAAATAACACCGGAAAATATAGAAAAGAAACAATATATGAAATTAAGGCCACAAGATTTCCTCGACGGGGAGACGGTCAAGTCGGAGACGCCGGGGTCCTATGCGTTTCGATGCAGTCGGGAAGATAGTCGGCAACTTAGAAAATATTCGACAATTCTAAAGCACTAATTCACAGAAAATCACTACTGAGTACGATACATTCGGTATAAAAGATAACTCTACGGAGAAAAAAAGCTATCGTCCTTTTACTTAGAAGGACTGGAACGACATGCAGTCTCGTTAAGCGAGAAAATGGCCGTCGAGACAAGAAAGCCTAGACGGTTAATATTTCAGGTAAATTCGCAACAAATCTCAAAACTCGGTATCGAAAGGGGCTCAGCCAATGGGTTCACGACACTTCACCTAAAGACACTTCTCCAAAAGACATTTCACCTAAAGACATTTTACCTAAAGACACTTCTACAGTGCGACACTTCTCCAATGCGACACTTCTCCAAAAAGACATTTTACCTAAAGACACTTCTACAGTGCGACACTTCTCCAATACGACATTTCTCCAAAGAGACATTTCTACTCTTTCTTATCATATACATATATAAAAATAACCTAATACCTCAACAATACCGTCTCGGGGTCATACAGCAGGATTTCTGGTATTGGAGTCATTCTAGTACCGGGTTTTTGTTGACCCACTTGAGTCATGAGTGTGTCGGGCGCTTCGCGCCCTTCCACACTCAAAACTCAAGTGGGTCAACTGTGGCTGACATAACCTAATACCCCAACAATACCATCTCGGGGTCGTACAGCAGGATTTCTTAGTCGTTCAGCAGGGTGGTTCAGTAGAGACATGATGCTCATATAAGGATCCAAAAATAACCCTACAAACCCATTACCAGACTCGTAAAAGCTGAAAGATTTTTGCGTTGATCACCTTTGTAAACCGAGTGGGATGGTCAACCATCAAGGGTGATTGAGTAGCAATAATCAGGATAGGATGATCAGAGCTGCTAAAGATCAAAATTATTGCTATTGTCATCGTTATACGATTTTTGGAGAAGTGTCGCATTGGAGAAGTGTCGCATTAGAGAAATGTCTTTAGGTAAAATGTTTTTTTGGAGAAGTGTCGCATTGAAGAAATGTCGCACTGTAGAAGTGTCTTTAGGTAAAATGTCTTTAGGTGAAATGTCTTTTGGAGAAGTGTCTTTAGGTGAAGTGTCCTGTTACGTCAGCTAATATAAACGGTAGCGAGATCGGGAAAGATAAGTCCAGGGACTTCCTTCTATCTGGCTTTAAGTAAGTCGGTAATCGGCTAAGTTTGTTCACTTCTAATTGATACTGTTTACTAATGACATAGGTCCACCAGCCAAGATGCTCCAAACGTAAGTGAGGAAGCCGCCAGAGAAAGAGTCTGAAGGTGTCCCCCCCCCCTCAATAAATTAATACTTTCTAATTCGCCCGGTAGAGCGTTAGCAAAATATAATAATACAAAATAGGTAAATTTAATGCTTGACGGTAGCCAGAGACGAAAGCCCGTATTCAGAACTCGCTCTTAAGGTCACTAAGAGAGTCACTATTAGTTAAAAGTGACTGCGCCGAGTTGTTAGTGACCGTAATCAGAACTCGCTTTTAAGCTAAAGGTACGCTAACAGGGAGCAGCGTCTTGTAACATGTACTTTCAACCGCGTTCGGAATCGTTCGGGAAGACTCGGGCATATTCGATTATGTCCGGGAGTATTCGGTAGCATTCGGAAAGCACGAACTTCATATTTGGTGAAAACTGCAGCCATATTTGAAATTCGAAATTCAAGAATTCCCTTTCTTGAAACCAAGCAATTAATATTTAATTAATACATTAAAACTATTATAAGACAGGCATGACATGAAAATGAAAAAGAAATAAATGGTTGTAGATCATCATGCAACGAAAGGAGAATTCCACCCTCGAAGAAAAAACATTACTCATACAATTTGTAAGCGACAATCGTGATATACTAGAGAATAAAGCAAATAATGCTTGATTGCAAAAGAGTAGAAGAGACAAATGAATGAATCTAACAGCGACTGGAATTAAGAGGGAATGGAAAGATAT
This sequence comes from Cephus spinipes, assembly GCA_963971525.1. Classification (NCBI taxonomy): domain Eukaryota; kingdom Metazoa; phylum Arthropoda; class Insecta; order Hymenoptera; family Cephidae; genus Cephus; species Cephus spinipes. The sequence continues at coordinate 10,134,663 of OZ020580.1, read as the reverse complement.
AAGACATGCATAGCAGCGGTGGAAACTCACAGCAAAGAAGACTTTTTTTTTGCTATTGAAAGCGTGCGAGTGGTACAGGTAGAGGTTTTGCTCTCTCAAAACCTTCTGGGCTCGATTTCAAAATCAATCAAATTTGCCTGGAAAATTTCGTGGAGGATGAAGATCCCCACAAATCTGATAGCCTCTGAGCATTGAACACGGCCGAAATGCCTAAGGATGACGTCACGTACGAAACGGATCACGTCTCTCTCGAAAAACTTGCGGATTTCTTTCTCTCATTTCATTAACTTCGCGGACTTCATCTATTTTGGCAATAGCCTCCATCTGGTCCACCATATTCGAGCGACCTGTCACTTTAAACATGCCCCTGCCCACATCTTCGAATAGCTCGCTGTTAGTCCCAAGATGGCGCCTAATAGCGCGCTGTTAAATGCTTAAAAGCGGTTCTGAATAGGCTTTTTCGCTAATAGCGTGCTATTAGCTGTTAGTGACCTTAAGAGTGACCATAAAAGCGGTTCTGAATACGGTCACCTTTAATCTCACTAACAAATAATTTAAAAGCACGCTATTAGCACTAAAAGCGAGTTCTGAATACGGGCTGAAGCATTAGGCGGCTAGAGTCCGAACATAGGCGGAGAGGGCCGAGCTGAGTGCAGGAGTCCTTAGTGTAGCCGATCGTGAGTCCTCGTTGCGAACAGCAGGATCCAGCGAAGAGTGTGTCCTGGTATCTTCTCCGGGGGCCACTGATAACGGGAACGCTAGGGAACGTTTTGCGATTCGACGGCACGATAGAGGATTATCCTTTCCTCCTATCGGCGGCCCGTATGGACGGCCGGCAGAAGCATTGAAGGGATCCCATCCCGGGTCTCCCTGGCTCCACGGAAGTCCTCCGGAACGAACAGCAATTTGGTCCAGCCACTGTCGGTTGCTCGTCCGGTAACTCAGGAACTCTCGTTAGCGGTCCGCCTCGTGCTCTTGGTGTTAAACGTATATTTGCACAAGACGGTAGAGAAGGTAGGCGAGTGCGAATAGGAAGGCTCCAAAATAAAATTAAAAATGAGAAAGCAGAAAGGCGGTAAAGAAACAATTACAAAGTGCGATAGGCGGAAACAGAGTGCGTAAACGATAAGCGAGAGAAGCAAAGTCGTCTTTGGAATGTCGGGTGACTGAAATTTGGAGGGTCATTGCAGGTGGATTTTGTCTTTTCCCTACTCCTAGCAATCTTTGGGAACTATCATAGGTGTTGCGATCAAAGATCGCATCGTATCTCTTGCCACTATAAGGTGCTAAAGCATGCCTATTTGAATTTATGTTTCTTAGTGAATAGCTATGGTGAGGATCACAATGAAACGATAGACGTAATTGAACTAACAGAATGTTCCTCTGCGTGAGATTCGGTTACCAATGGTAAATAAAAAAATTATTCGGATGTGGGATTTTATTGGGATGGTTTAGATTTCAAAATTATGAAAAGAAGATACGATTTAACTTAGTACAATGAAACAATTGATTTGAAATACAATTTAAATGATACAATTTGACGCAAAAGAGATTTTGTGAATCTACTAACAATGTGAAGTTGAACTATAGTGTATGTGTGATCGTCAGCTTATTTGGTTTGGTTTACGAATAGTACGTGTGAAGAATTAAGTGGTGTGAGTTACTTACTAGTGGATGCGCGGAAAAAGAGACAGAGTGAGCGAGAGCGCTAAGAGGTGCTCGGCGATAGTGAGGTTGAATTGTTGAAGAGAGATTCTTGGTCCAGCCCTAAAGTGAACACTTGTACTAGACGAATGCTTTAAACGAAATGCCAAGAATTGAGTTCTTTCATCGTGGACGCCCGTCACTGAAATTATGAACTTTCGCTCGGCCCTAAAGTAAACTAGATCGAAATGGCCCTGAGGTATTTCACGGCACAACACTTGATTGACGCAGATAATCGACTCAAAACTCCAGAAGGGATATTGCTCTACCAGAGGGTTGATTAGTAACTGCCGATGATCGGTGTTGATATTTCTAAGGAACACTTTGAATTTGGAGGGGATTTAGTGAATTGACAGGAAGTTTTGGAATTTGGATCCGCGTTATGGCGAAATCGAGACTATTGCACTCGATTGGCCAATAGAATTCTAATTGCAGATCTTCGATCGGCAGATTCTTCCTTAAGTTAGTGCATTGATCGAATCGTCTTGGATATGAGTTTAGTAAAATGCCTTTTAGGCACTTCACTTCTGGGTATTCCGTTCAGCATTATTGTCCATACCGTCCTCATCCTTTGTTTGTCGTGATGTCTCTTTCGATCCGCTCATCCATCTGAAATATCACAGTGTAGGTGTGATATTTGGAAATGTGACAGAGTGTGAGGTATCACGTATAATATAATAATTTCCGTTAATTATTATAAGTTATAATAATTGGTAAGTAGAGCACGTTTATCGAGGATCAGGTACAGTCGTTGTGGTCCTTGACATTTCGCTAACAGAGGTACCAAGGGGTGCTAGAGGTGAGGAGGGGGTGGCGTTGCATTGGACGTAACAACAATAGAAAGCTAATGCTTTTTTGTAAAAAAAACTACTACCTTGGGACATCACAGCATTTTAGTTCTGAACTAATTTAACCTAATGAAACATTTCTAAGCCCATCACAAATACTGGATGCCTAGCATTGAAAAAAAAAAACAAAGAAATTTGGTGTAACAGTCCGCTTTATGGTCCTCAAAACAGCCATTACGTTGGAAATTCTTTGGGGACTGTCCCGAAAACAGCCACTTGTACTACAAATAGCCACTGCGTAAATGAAATCGCGCTCAAAGTATCCTTTAGCCCCTTGGCCTACACGATATTTGCCAATTGCGCGAGCTATAATAAACCAGAAAGTCGGTCGCGCGCCGTGTCATTCAACTGTTCTGCCGTGTACCCGAAGTGGCGCAAAATGTATACTTTTCATGACATATACAGTTCAGTGCAACGAAAGGAATTGTGGAATAATAAACAATGTTAAGGCACAAATAGTAATTTTAAGACGTCTAGGGTGTAATCATAATCAATTGATCAGTTGACAATTAAATTTATTATTTCAAAGTAAATAATTAATCAATAACAATTTTAGTCTTCATCTGTATGGTATCTGTCAAAACAATGAGGTACGTATAACGCAACGCGACAGTTCTTACATTCCCACGTAGTTTCACACCTTTTCTTATATTTCGTACATACTTTGCAAGCTCTTGTTGGATTTTTTTTCAATGGCGTGGGATCTATATGTTTCGGAAAGTGACCCCAATGTTGCGCCTGTAGCCTCATTGGTATATCCCCGTTCGATAATGGTTCTTGTCTGTTATAATTTTGTAATGGCACGGTTCGTAATAATCCTTCAGCTATTCAAAGTCTGTACTCAGTGTAATTCTGTTTCTTTGCCATACTTTTTTTGTTGTATAGAATATATGAATTCAAAAGTGCCATATCGCACATGTAAAAAAAGATTTTTCGGTATCCCTTCACGAATTGTCTCATAATAGGGAAACTCGCTAATACCTGATCCTGGCGATCAATACCAATCATTCCCATATTATAATCTATAATATATTTTGGCTTGAAAATAGGGCTTAGATGACTTTCGTTTTGCGCAATCATTTCTGCACTTTCGTGTTTTGTTGAAAGAATATGGACGTCTCGTTTATCCTTCCACTTCAACGCTAGTATGCCATTGCAACTTCTTATTATAAAGTCTCCTTTTTTAATTTTGAAAAGTAGCTTTTTTTAAAATTTCCCGGCACATTTTTTCTATTGCAACGTACTGTCCCGAAAACGTTTGTTCCATTTCTAACCAAAGTTAAAAAGAATTTCGGCGAAGAATACCAGTTATCTATATATAAGGTATGTCCTTTATCTAGTATTGATTGAAATAACTCCATCACAACAGTTTCAGATGCACTGTAATCAAGATTTATTTTATCGTTTCCTGAATATATTTTAAAATTATAGCAGTAACTCGATGCTGACTCGCAAAGTTTATAAAATTTAATCCCAAACCTCGCCCTTTTTGATGGATTGAATTGTTTACAAGACATACCTCCCTTAAAATTCATCAGTGATTCATTGATCGCAACATTTTCTTCCATTACATATACGTCTTTAAATTTTTAATTAAAATAGTTTATCACAGGTCTCACTTTACGTAATTTATCCCTGTTGTCAGTCGCATCGTTATTTGTAAAGTGGAGAAACCTAGTGATTTGTAAAAATCTTCTTAGTGGCATACATTTTCGGAATATGGGTGTTTCTATAATGGTTCTTTTAGACCAGTTCATATGGATTTTTGGTTTCTTTACTTGAGCCATTATGATGCATAATGCAAAGTATATTTTAATTTCATTGCGATCTACTAGCATCCAAGTTTCATCAATTATCCTTCTTGTATGTGTTTTGACGTGGTGCATTTCACCCGTCTTGTCCTCAGCGGAAAATCACGCCGAAACGCAATACGGGCCTACAGGATACATAGCACAGTCCAGGCAGGATCCACCGACCGCAGGGGCCTAATTATAATTTCGATAGATTATTTGATTATTTTCTTTTGTTTGGCGTGTACTCTGCCGGAGTTCGAATAGGTCGCTCGCTCGCCGTGCCCGTAAAGTCGCGGAGAAAGAGACAGGGAGAGCCAGCTGGAGTCCCAGGAAGAAGGGAGCTGCGACACGCGAGGTTCGACACTCACGCTATTTGTGGAGAGCAGCTCTACTGACCCAGGAGGCGCGCGCAACGCGGGACAGTCTTGACGTCACGCGGCAGCAACGCGCTCTACTCAGCTGATACGCAACCACGACGACAGGAAGTGGCGCGCACAGCGCCAAACGAATGAGCACCGCTACCGATCCCTATGGCATAGCGCCCATCATCAGTTGCGCATAATTATATTTCCGCGACTTGGGAATCCAGGGACCCCTGGTGCACCCTCGCGCGAGAACGACTGATATTCTTCGTAGGACCCGATATGTACGAATTGTCCACAAGAAATTATGGAAATTATTAATTGTCGCAATGACAGATTCGAAACTGACGCGTGGCGAAGACGCTGAGTTGAAGGATTCGTCCGCAGGGCGAATCGCCGCCCATTAGCCTAAAGGGAGGGGGTGCTATCCTTTACGCGAAGACAAAGCGCGTGAAGAAAAGATTCCTGCTTGGACACGCGAAGACGTTAGACGTTTTGTTTTATTGGATTTGATTTGTGAGTACGCGAGTGCATAACGTGCAAGTAGGCCGATGATTGGTTGTTTCTGGGATTACGCGACCAGGAAACAACACGGTAAGCGAGTCTAACTGACTTTTGTGAGCGACGTAACTTCGTGCGAATCTTGGTACCGGATTTTATTTGTTTTCGTAAGTTTTGACCGCGCGTGTAACGGACACGCGGAGGGACGATCCCTCTCATCGAATTAGACCAAGGCACAAAGGTCCGTCGACTGGCAGGGTTCACTGTTTGAATTTTTGTTTGATACTAATTTTGGAACTAGAATTGTCGTTACGTTATGTTTTGTTCTTCATTTATAGTTTATTATTTTTATTCTTAGTACAGCAATGTTACGATCGAGCTCGATAGCGTGAGCGCTGCGTGAGTGCAATGTCCGAAACTAGGATAGGTGGCGCGTGCGATTGTCAGTAAAAAGTTAGTTGGCGACAATGCGTTGATCGGGGTAGACGGGAAACTAAGTTGTCGCCTTAATTTATACCTTGTCACCATAGTCAATAAACATGGTCCTTCGAGCCGGATAGTAAAACTAGTGGTCAAGATAGTAGCATCAGTATCAAGACTGAGTCTCACAAGGACACGAAAAATATTCACCGAGAGAATATAGCGAGATCGAAACATCGAGAACGTCAAGATGGCCGCCGCCGCAGCAGCGTATCGCAAGGAACGAGGGCGCGTGAAAGCCAAAGTAAGTCGCATCGAGAATCACATCGCGCAAGCATTAGATGGAATGAAACGATTCTCGATCAAAGAAATAAACGAGCGTTTAGCTCAGCTAAAAGAAGCGAAGACAATATTCGACGCTCAACAGCTTCGATTGCTCGAGCTGAGTAAGACAGAAGAACTAGCAGTGCGTGATCAAGTAGAAGACGAGGAGTTTGATGAAAGAATTGTTCGAGCGACGGTTGCGTTAAAAACTGTTCGAAATAACATGGCGGCGCCGACGGAGACATCATGTGACGGGGCCAACGGCCAATCACAAGGCGGGCTTCCTAGTTCCTCTACGGTTGAACCAATCACACAACAGCCGAACGAACAGATAATGCGAATTTTGCAGCAGCAGGCTGCCTTGTTGGAACTTTTGACGAATAATCGAAATATAGGTGGACATCGAGAACCTCAAGTGAAACTTCCAGTGGTGCAATTACCGACGTTCGACGGAAAAATTGTGGAGTGGAAACGATATTGCGAGACTTTCAAGGCATTAGTGCACGAGCATACCGAGCTGTCAAATATTCAGAAATATCAGTATTTAACCTCATCGTTGACAAGTAACGCGGCCAAGATAATCGAATCAATCGATATTTCAAGCGCGAATTACGACGTGGCATGGGAGTTATTAAAGAAGCGCTACGACGATCCGCGATCTATAAAGAAAAAACATATTCATTGTTTTTTCGAGATGCCTAAGGTCGAACGCGAGGCCGCGAGTGCGATCGGTGATCTTGTCGATCACACGCTCAAACATCTTCGAGTATTAAAGGCGATGCAACTCCCGACGGAAGCGTGGGATGAATTAATAATTTACATGATAGAAGTAAAGCTCGATAACACTACTAGACGAGAGTGGGAGCGGCAAGCCGAGGCAGACGATGCACCTAGCGTCGAAAAAATAATTGATTTTTTACAAAAACGATGTCAAATTCTCGAACGTCTACAAGCAAGTACAAAGTCAAAGGAAAACACAAATAAAAATACAACCGTAAAATCGAACAAGGAAGCACCGAATGAATCGAGCTCGCACAGGCCATTCAATAAATAAAACAAGGCGACGAGTAGCAATGGAACGTCGTGCACAAGAGAAAACAAATCAGGTAAATGCTATTTGTGCAGTGGTCCGCACTTCATTTACTTCTGCCCGAAATTTCTAGGTTTGGCGGTCGAAGAACGCATAAACGAGGCCCGAAGACTTCGACTATGTCTCAACTGCTTAAAAAATGATCATTTTGTCAAAACGTGCAAAATGGGATCTTGTCGAGAGTGCTCTGGACGACACAACACTCTGTGCCATCTGCCACGAGACAAGGATGGATCAACAGAAACACCGAAGTCTAGCTCGTTATTACCGGCTGCAGCCCCAACCAAGGCAAACAAGGACGAAGCATCGAGCAACAATATAACGACGATGCACCAGTCTATGAATCGATTCAAACGCGTTCTCATGTCAACTGCCGTGGTGAACGCGAACCACGCGAACGGAACTCCGATTGCGATACGCGTACTACTCGATAGTGCAAGCGAGGCAAATTTTATAACGCTTGCGGCGTGTAATAAGCTCTCTTTGTAATAAGCTGTCCCCAGTACTTCCGACAGAGAGTACGAGTGAACAACCCGTTGTATATTTACCGCAGCATGGAGTGATTCGTGAAACGAGCACAACAACGAAGTTGCGAGTCGTATTTGACGCTTCGGCTAAGACCAGTTCTGGAAAATCTTTGAACGACATTCTGTTGGTTGGTCCAACGGTGCAGGACAACCTCTTAGACATTCTGCTTAGATTTCGATTGCACAAAATAGTTTTCACCGCGGATATACAGAAGATGTATCGGCAAATTTGTATAGACCCTCGTGATCGTGATTTTCAAAGAATCCTTTAGCGTTTTTCGGTTGATGAGCCTATTCGAGAGTATCGATTAAATACGGTCACGTATGGCCAAGCGTGCGCACCTTACTTAGCGATTAGATCTATTTGACAGCTAGCACAAGACGAGAAAAACGATTTTCCAGCAGCCGCTCGCGTCGTACTCAATGATTTCTATGTAGATGACGTTTTATCGGGTGCGAATAGTATCGAAGAAGCAAAGAATCTCTGCGAGCAACTCACGGAGTTAATGCGACGAGGACAATTCGAGCTGCATAAATGGGATTCAAACAACCATGATGTAGTGGCGAGCATTCGAGGAACGAAAGAAGAAAATTCATCACCGTTGAATATCGACGAGGACGATTAAAAAAAACATTAGGCCTGCAATCGTAACCATCGAACGATTCATTCCAGTTCTCGATTGAGATCGGCGTCGGAGCTCAAACAAAGCGAGAGATTCTTTCGGCAATAGCGAAAATCTTTGACCCTCTTGGAGTTATCGGTCCGATCATTATTAGAGCAAAATTGATTATGCAAGCGACATGGGGGTACGATGTGGAGTGGGATAGTCGTCTACCGCCAGAAATTCTAAACGAGTGGAGCGATTATGTCAACGACGTTCAAAACGTAAGAACAATTCGAGTACCTCGAAGAGTAATACAACATGAAGATCCGTCGCGACTGTATCTCCATGGATTCTGCGATGCGTCGGAGAAGGTCTATGGAGCGTGTTTGTACATCCAATCCGAGGATCAAGAAGGTCGAAGGACGGCTTCACTGCTATGTTCGAAATCTCGAGTAGCTCCGATTAAAAAGATATCGCTGCCCCGATTAGAGTTGTGTGGCGCTGTTCTTCTCACGAGATTGATTCAAGCCATCAAGAAAGCATTAAACATCGAGTTCAAAGAAGTTCGAGCGTGGAGCGATTCCATGATTGTATTAGCATGGATCGCGAAGGAATCGTCTCATTGGCAAACCTTTGTCGCGAATCGCGTGAGCGAAATTCAATCATCATTGCCCTACAGTCAATGGAGTCACGTAAGCGGCAAGGAAAACCCAGCAGATTTCGTCTCTCGTGGCGTAAGTTGCGACAAACTCGAGAACAACGAGTTATGGTGGGCGGGACCACCTTGGTTACAGAATCGAGAAATCACCCAACAATCGGTTGACGAAGCGATTCAACCAGAAGAAATTCAAGAGCTCATCGAAGCAGAGGCGAAAAGACGAAACAATCTCCGTGAACGTCATAAGTCGTCAGAAAGGCAAATTTTTCGATGACTTTATCGAGAAGTACTCATCGATGCCGAAGATAGAACGGCTATTATCATATTGCTTACGCTTCATCAGAAATTGTCGCTACAGACGAGAAGAAAAAATTTTCAAGGGTTTGAAGATTAGTGAAATAAATAGCGCTACGGAGTTACTTCTCAAATACGTGCAAGAAAGTTCATTCACAGAAGAAATTAGGGAGCTTCGCCGAGGGCAACCGATCAAGAAGTCAAGCAAGCTGTTGTCGCTCACTCCATTTATTGACAAAGACGGGCTTATAAGGGTAGGCGGCAGGATCCATGAATCAGCTGTCAGTTTTTAACAGCGGCACCAGATACTATTGCCCGATAAACATCGACTTACCAAATTGCTCATCGAGAGAGAACATCTCCGACTCTTCCATGTTGGACCTCAAGCATTATTAGCAGCAGTGTGTACGCGCTATTGGCCGCTCAACGGGCGAAATCTCGTTCGTTGAATTTGTCACGAGTGCTTCGTCTGCTATAGAGCGAATCCAACTCCAGCATCTCAAATCATGGGAGCACTCCCAAAGAGTCGAGTTCAGCCTAGCAGACCATTCTTTGTAACGGGTGTCGATTTTGCTGGCCCGATAGTGACTCTCGTCAACAAGGGGCGAGGGAGGAAGTCAAGCAAGTCATATATCGCTTTATTCGTTTGTTTTGCGACAAAAGCGATACACCTTGAAGCAACGAGTGAGCTCACAACTGCTGCTTTTTTGACGACGCTTCGAAGATTCATCGCGCGAAGGGGGTGTCCGCAACAAATTCACAGCGACAACGGCCCAAATTTCGTTGGCGCGAATCGCGAGCTTAAAGAAGTTTTCGAGTTTATTCGAAAGGAAGTCGAGGCCTCCAAGTTACACGAGTTTTGTTCCGAAAATAATATTCAGTGGAGCTTCATTCCACCTCGGTCTCCGCACATGGGTGGCCTATGGGAAGCCGGAGTGAAATCTTGCAAATTTCACCTCAAAAGAGTCACTAGTCACGCGATGTTTACTTTCGAGGTACTCGCCACAGTTCTGGCCCAAATCGAGTCAATTCTTAATTCCAGACCATTAACACCCATGTCATCGGACCCTGCAGATCTTCAACCTCTTACTCCGGGACATTTCTTAGTCGGAGAACCCCTCACTAGCGTTCCAGACGTTAATATACTCGATGTCAAATTAAATCGTCTTGATCGATGGCAATTGATTCAACGATACGTCCAGGAATTTTGGAAACGCTGGTCAACCGAATATCTCTCAAATCTACAAGAAAAAACGAAATGGAAACCAAGTCAAGAAAATCTGGCCATCAATGACTTGGTCATGATACTCGACGAATCATTGCCGCCTTTGAAATGGATGATCGGTCGAGTTATGGAATTACATCCAAGTCACGATGAAAGGGTTCGAGTCGTAACTGTTAGAACTCCGAGCGGGACAATCAAACGAGCGATTACCAAATTATGTAAACTGCCAGTACAAACGTAATAACGAAACCGTGCCAGAAATTAACAACCTTAATTTGGTGGGCGGGATGTTTTGTTCTTCATTTATAGTTTATTATTTTTATTCTTAGTACAGTAATGTTACGATCGAGCTCGATAGCGTGAGCGCTGCGTGCGTGCAATGTCCGAAACTAGGATAGGTGGCGCATGCGATTGTCAGTAAAAAGTTAGTTGGCGACAATGCGTCGATCGGGGTAGACGGGAAACTAAGTTGTCGCCTTAATTTATACCTTGTCACCATAGTCAATAAAAAGTGTTTTTTCAATCCTAAACACGTTATCCGAATTGTTTCGTATCGTCCGTCAGGCATTTATACCTTGTTGATTTTGTAACGCGAAGAACGCGTACAGGTTCTTGACGGTCGGTTATCGTATTTTGGTAAACATGGATTAGCCGTGTTACGATTTTGAATTGAATTCGTACGGTACGCGAAGTACCCGTTATCTTTTGATTGTACTTCAATTTTGTCTTTTCGATCTATCTTAATTACTATTTCTTGTGTAAAGAATCACTTCAGTCTTGTACGAAATCGTCGCGCTTCGCGCCGCCGATTTTCTCAAATAAACCGAACCTTTTATTTTAGATCGCAGTGTCCGAATGATTTTATGTGTCGCGTGATCGTCTTTCCCATCCGACCTATTGTTCCAAACTCCGACGCCTCCGCGTAGCTGATGTTGTGCGCCCAAATTCTGGGTTCACGGGTTTGACTGCCGGAAAGGGTTTTCGGGAGTCAGGTACTTTGGGATTCGTTGCCCGAGTAAAAAGTTGGAACTTAACTCTCGATAACAAGTAAAGATTTATTTGGAACAAAATAAGTTACGTTAGAGTACACTATTAGAATTTAACCGTAAACGTGGTGAGTACGAAATCACGAGGCTGGAGGTTAGTACTTCGACTAAGTTACCGAGGTAACACTTCACTCGTAGCTCTCTACTTCGTCTGACGTGCCGACAGGCCGTCTGCTTTTTATAGCTTAATTATGGAATTTTTTAGAGATACAATAACCAATGATTGTTTCTATATTTCGCCATGGAGTCGGTGATGTGTCTCCTTTGTTTCCATAATATTGGCGAGCGGAATGTGCCGCGTCGCAGCGTGGCCATTCCGTCGCTTCTGACGTAGGCGCGTTTCCAAATCTATATTATGGTTTACAACATGCCTACCCCCATAGAAAAAGGAAAGATCCATTCTCATGGACTTTTCTTTTAGTCTTCCAATTGCTTCGTAGGTCGTTGTACTGTTTTCCTGCCTCGTAATTTTGCTTACATAAAATTTTTGCTGACAGCGAGTTCAGTCACCTGAATGTTTTGTAAATTATACATTTGTTTTACTACCCGTGTACATTGGTTTTATTACAATCGAGTCTTAAATTACGGTGTGACTTGATTTGTATTTGGGGAAGAGTTTCCTATAACTATTACACTAGGTGGAGTAGTTTCTCCGGAAGTAGTCAAATTTCCCTTTTTTCTTAGGAAATAAATTACTATAATTAGTATAAAAATAGCGATACAACAAATTGTCCCTATTGAATAGGATATAGGTGACGATATGATATCTATGAAGGTATCGATATTATCCCCCTTTAAGTTATTTTCTATTTCCGATATTTTTTTGCTTAGTGCATTTAGTTCGCTAGGATCCTTTATGAGACTTCTTAGCTTAGGTTGTATATAATTATTATTAGATGCGATATAGGGTACAAAGTTGTCAGTAATAAGTGTTAGGTTTAGGGGAGGTAAATAGTTTAAAGTTACGTCTAACTTATATTTTCCTTCGGTTTCTAGAGTGAAACCTTCGGCTGTTAGTTTACATTTTCCTTTTATTTCGATTATACCAGAGCCTTGCATAACTACCCTTTTTGGATTTTCATTATTACATGATACCATCATTTGTTCTGGTTGGTCCGCTACATATAGCCAAGAGTTGGGGTTCTCCATTTCAATTAGGAGTGTGTTTTCAATTTTGATTTGCCTTGTTTCGCATGATAGGGGGTACGACGATGGATTTGTAAAAAGTTGGGTTTCGCAGGAACCGTATGGTCTAATTTTGAATACTGGATGTCTTGCTTCACACAGGTATTGACCCATAATTTTCTTACAGTTGTCCAACTCGGTTCGCGTCATCCTGATGAATGTTTGCATTTCGTGTCCCACTATTGCGTAGTTCTCGTCCGCCTTTATGTAGGCGTACGTGCCATTTTTCATGTGGACAGGCAGAGAGTGTATTCGGTTTACGTGGTACTCTTGGGATGATATCAGCGGTATTTTAATTATTGTAACGATGGAGCTACCTTCGCTATAGGCCTCTATTTCTGAAATCTCTTTGAGGTATCTTGCGTTTTCGGGTATCAAGGCTATTGGATAGTTTAACCCTTGAGGTAAGTGTTCTAAGGATTCTTTCAGTAGTTTAATTATTTTTGGATATGATACTATCCCTGGATATAAGACTCCCTTTTGGATTTCCACCAGATATTCTACAAGATCCTGAACACATCCATGGAACATTTCGATGTATAAAGAAAGGATAATAAAATGCTCATCGAGTTCTTCTCGGAAAGATTCCAGTCTGAATCCTTCGTCCATTTGTTGTTTGATATGAGATGTGAGGTTAAACAGCATCATCTCGTTGTGTTCAGCGTTAGCTGCGGTTTCATTTATCATCCGCAAATTTGCTTTGGTGATTTGCACTTGATTTTTTAGAGCGGTTTTTAACGCGCTTCCTTCTTTATTAAGAGTCATTATCTGCTCATTTATTAGTTTGGCATCCTCGGCATCCATTGTACCGAACAAAGATTTGGCTAAAGATCCTAGTCCGTCAATAAGTCCTCTTTTCCTTTTTGATGGAGGTTCAAGTGTGGTCTCTTTAACGTATTCTAATTTAGCTTCTATTTCTTGGAGACGAACCTTAGAAGAAGTGCTGAAGGCCTTGCATATTCTTTGCAATTCTAAAGTGGTAGTTCCACACATTTTTTTTGTTTTCGATAAGTAATGTTTGATGTTAGCTTCTCTTTCGAATATGGGGCTTAGGTCAGTGTGAATGACCAACTTCCAAGTGTCCTTATAGTTCACGAGGTTTCCCATTTTTTCGAAGTATATTCCTGGAGTGGTATCGAATTCCTTTATCGTCAATTGCTGAGCTGGTGCGTTTTGGATTAGGGTCGTCCCGAACCATAGCGCGGTGAACCTGCAACATGTGCAGTTTGGCATTGTACGAAAAGGTAAGTAGAGAATTGCCATTCAGCTTTTTGTGACGTATTAGTTTTGTAGCTATATAAAGCGTGAATTAGCTGTGGCTGCGCATTAGACATTGAAATATGTGCCCTAATACTTCAATTGTTTCACGGGTGTCGGAAGAGGCTCCTTTCCCAACTGGGGTAAGGGTTCTTTCGGAGGCGGAGAGGACCGCCATTCTTTTGCGGAGGGCTGAGGTGGCTCTCCGAAATAGAATTGAGAGGGCGCTAACTATTTCGTTGGCCGGAGTGAGAATTTGAACTTTTATTATTTTTTTTTTCTTTGAAATTGCTTGTCCTTGCATTTATTCATTGTCTGTTTTCCCCTTTTTCCTTTTCTAGCTCGAATTCATTAACATTCGCGAAATGCGAATGCGGAGGCGAGTCCGGGCGGACCTTCGTTCCCTGGTGGACTGGCACTGGGGAGAGGGAAGTGTTACGGAGCCAGACCTCTTCTGCCTTCGAAAGCTGTTCGGAGAGGAGGACTACGAACCAGAGAGTTGGTTCTAGTCCAAATTTGTAGAAAAAAATTTTTTTTTTTTTTTTTGAATAAATTGTATTGTTTTAATTTATCTAAGTTGGTTTTGTCCTCACTCCAATCCTCTGCACACCTCTTTCCTTTTAACTTAAGCGAGGAAATGCTTAAGGCGGTTCACATGAACCTTTAGTAATTTCTTATTCACTTTTATAGTGTAGTTCACTTTAGAGTTCTTTTCTAGTATTTCATAAGGTCCCGTCCATTTAGCAGAGAGCTTCTTGGAACGTCCTCTTCGTAATGCCTCGTCGAATAGGAGGACTCTGTCGCCGATTTCGAATTCGTTCATTTCGGTCTTCTTGTCGTAGTAGTCTTTTGATTTTTCTTTAGCCACAATGAGATTATCTCTAGCGACTTGGTTTGCGGCTCTGAGTCGTTCTCGTAATTCAAATGCGAAGTCATCGTAATTGTATGTGGGTTTTGGTTCCCTTTTGAATGTGCTAGGCAGTAAGGCTTGCCTGCCATAGATTAATTCGAATGGAGTAAATCCTGTAGCTGTATGCGGAGTAGTATTATAAGTAAACATGGCGTAAGGGAGCCATTCATCCCAGTCTTCCTGATCTGGACTGATGAAATTCCGTAAATATTCCGCCAGCGTCCGATGAGAGCGTTCTAGAGCTCCGTTAGATTCTGGATGGTAAGCGGAAGTCTGTATTTTCTCTATTTTCAAAAGCTTACAAGTATTTTTGAACATTTCGCTCAGGAAATTAGTTCCTTGATCCGTTAGTATCTTCTCAGGTATTCCATGTTCGCAAATGATTTTTGTGACGAATTCTTTGGCTATAGTCCTGGCTTCTTGATTTGGTATTGGTATGGCTTTGCTAAATTTTGTGAGACTATCTTGGAAAGTTAATATATATTTGTTTCTTTGATGGGTTTCTACTAATGGTCCAACGATATCCAGTGCACATTTTTCGAAAGGTTGTGCTGGAGTGTCAGTAATTACCATTGGTGCTTTAACCCGTTTTCCTAATTTGTTCGTTTGGCATTTTTCACATTTCGATATAAAGTCTTCTACGTCTCGGCGTAATCCCGGCCAGTCGTGGCTCAGTCGGATTCGCTCAATCGTTCGAGATACCCCTTGGTGACCTCCAATAGGAGTATCATGGTATTCGTAAATAATTTGTTGCCGTTCTTCTTCTGAGTATTCTCGGTCAGGTTTCTCTTTTGGAACAGTTTCTTCTATTTTTCCTTTGCTCCTGGTAGTGATGCATATCCTGCTTAGAGCGTCTGCGTTCACATTGGCTTTTCCTGCCTTATATTCGATCTCGTAATCGTATTCTTCCAGCTTCAACCGCCATCTCATCAGACGGGAGCCTGGATCTTTTATACTAAAGAGCCAAGTTAGTGGCTTATGGTCCGTTACTATTTTAAAACGGGTACCATATAAGTACGGTCTGAAATGGTTGACAGACCATACGATAGCGAGTAATTCCTTTTCCGTCGTGCTGTAATTTTTCTCGGCTTTATTCAGTGTACGGCTAGCATAAGCTATGGGCAAATCTTTGCCTACTGGTCCTTGAGACAATATTCCACCTATTGCCTTATCTGAGGCGTCTGTGGTGACTACAAAGGGCTTTGAAAAGTCTGGATATTGTAATAATGGTGCACTAGTTAATGTTTTCTTTAGATTCTCGAAAGCCTCTTGTTCCAGGGCTGTCCATTCAAAAGTGACATTTTTTCTTAGTAACTGTGTTAAAGGTTTAGCAGTTTTTGAAAAATCATGGATGAATCGTCTATAATAACCTGCTAACCCTAAGAACGATTGGACGTCCTTTACATTTTGCGGAGTAGGGAAGGTTTGAACCGCCGTTATCTTTAAAGGGTCCGGTTTTATCCCTTCTTCAGTTATCACGTGTCCTAGGTAGTTTACCTCCTTTCTTAAAAATTCGCACTTGTCTGGTTGTAGTTTTAGAGTGTTTCTTCTTAGTCTTTGAAATATTTCTTCCAGTCGTAGATTATGTTCCTTCAGATTTACAGCGTGAATGACTATGTCATCTAGATATACGAAACATCGGAGTCCTTGTACTCCTGCAAGAGCGGAATTCATCAATCTTTGAAATGTCGCAGGTGCGTTCTTTAGTCCGAAAGGCATGCGATTGTATTCGTAGTGACCGTGGGAAGTAGAAAATGCAGTCTTACATTTGTCATCTTCCTTCATTGGGATCTGGTGAAATCCGGATGCCAGATCTAAAGTACTAAAGTATTTAGCATTACCCAACTGGTCTAATATTTCGTTGATATTAGGCAGTGGAAAGGAATCGCCGATGGTTACATCATTCACCTTTCGAAAGTCTACTACGATGCGCATTTTTGGTATGCCTGACGCATCACTTTTCTTTGGTACCACTAACAGTGGTGCATTCCATTGACTGGTACTATGTCGGATTATTCCATCATTCAGCATTTGCTGTACTTGTTTATTTATTTCCGTCTTTTGACTTTCTGGTAACCTATAAGGTTTAATATTAATGGGTGCTGTCCCTGGGCTGACCTGGATTTCATGCGCTGTTGCATTAGTGCATCCCAACTGGTCGCCTTCTAGATAGAAAACGTCGTGATACTTTTCGCATACTTCGATCAATTTTTCCTTCTCTTCTTCATTTAGGTGCTCTGTCCTTATATTTTCTCGTAATTTGGCCATTCTGCCGGCTAAGGGAATAGGCGTAATTTTATACATTGATGTTCCCTTCTGGTAATCGGTCTCTACGGACTCACATTGCAATTCTTGAACGGTTACAGTAGGAGTGTCAAGTTTTACCACTCGCTCGGTCGTATTTAGGACGCTGACCAAGCATTCTTCAGATTCTGGTTGAGTAATACAACCACCTAATATTACACCAGGTATTAATTCAGTTCTTTCAATGATTCCTTCCTTTTTATTTTTCGTTATAGCTTTTATTATTGTTTCTGATCTCGGCCTTAGCGAGATTTTCTTAATGGAGTTTTCTAACTTCCAGGTTATTCCGTATAACTGGAGGCATTTGCCTGCTCGGATAGTTACTCGATGCTTCACGAGGAAGTCGTTTCCCAATATTCCATCCGTTGCTATGGGAAAATCATTTCTTACCACACGCATGAGGTGCGTAATGCACGCGTCTCCTATGCGAATGGTTAGCAATATCTTGCACAATGTAGTTACTTCGGTATTTCCGATTCCCTTTAAGGTTAATACTTCATCTTGGGCTAGTGCATGTTTGTGCAGCTTCCCTATTTTAATTAGACTGACTTCTGCTCCGGAGTCGACTAACATCATAGATTTTGAGTCGGCTATTTCTACTGCTTCTATTTGGACGAGGTTTATTCCTCCCATGTTTTCTTTGATATGGTTTACGCCGTATGATTCTATTGGTTTTGATTCGTTTTCCGAATTTTTATTGTTCACGTTCCTATTTTCTTTTGTTGAGTTTCTGCCTCGCGTGAAGAATTCATTTCTTCCGGGCCTAGAGTTTCCTGGACGTAAATGCTTATTCTTTGTCCAACATTCTTGTTCTTTATGTCCCAGTTTGTGACAGAAGTTACATTTTATTTGTAGTTTGTTTATCTCCCTAGAAATGCTAGGAGTGGGTAGGCTTCTTCGCGGTGCTACTGTCTTAGAGTAACAATCTCTAGAAAAATGTCCTATTCGGTTGCATTTGCTGCAAGTAGGGGGCATAGTCCTCCTTGTATTTTCCTGTCCAAAATAACGTTTAGCTATAATGGAGTCACGAGTTCCGCTACTTTTTTCTTCCTCTATTGCTCCAGTAATTGCCGCCTGGAGTGTTTCATAATGATTTGCTTTGACTATCATTCGAATTCTATCGTGTAATCCCTGTTCAAATATACCTAGGGCTTGATTTCTTAATAATTTTTCAATAACTTGATTTTCTGTGTGGCTATTTTTTGAAGACGTTGAAGCCTTTATTAACTCTGTAAGCAAATTTTCTACCCTCTGTCCATATGTTTTTACATCTTCATGGGGTTTTTGTTTACTGGCGTTAAACTCTAGTTGCAAAGAGGTTGCTGATCTTGATTGACCATACAATGACTCTAATTCGTTTTTTAATTCTTCAAAAGAGAGAATGCTCTTGTGTCTAAGTGCTTGATTTGCTTTGCCTTCTAATTTAGTCTTTAATATTGCTAAGACTATGTTATCATGATCCGCAGGGTTGCTCTGTTCAAGTACGTACGTGCATACATCCAAAAATTCTGGCAATGTTTCGGGTTTTTCCCCGTTAAATACTTTAAGTGTCCCTCTGGCTTCCTTTAATGTCATATAAGTAGTTGGAGTTCTTCTCCTATTAGGCCTTATTGGTGCCGGAACACGGGCTTCTAACTCTGCGACCTGTTCTCGCAGTCTTGCTATTTCTTGATCTATTGCGGATTCGTTTATTACGAATGATTCAATAGGCGGTCTAGGGGATTCCCTTATGGGTGCCGCTTGTTCCTGCTCTGGCTGAGCCATATTATCAAGTAGAGAGTAATTTGTTGACTCGTGTGCCCACTGTCTATTTAGGTTGACGTTGTTGTTTCCTAGCCTTTCTAAAGTAGGTAAGAGATTTCTTTGAGCTGAAGGAAGGGGTGTCCTGCTGGGACCCTCTCTTCGGTTTATTTGGAGGTTTTCTCCGACTACTGACTCTGAGTGGCGGTTTAAATATGAATCTACTGATCGCGAACCTGTCTGCCCTAACACGGAGTCGCGATTAGGATCGTTTTGAGGCATTAGGAGACATTTGCAGTTATGCTAGGCTCGGTTTACAATGATTTGCTTAATGCTGAGTTAGTATTATCTTAACTTACAGTGACACGTAGTTCTGCATTCCTTGTTGAAATCTGAGCTGCCAATGGAGATGTCGTCTTTCTGCTTGCCGTAGGTCGTGAGTCGTTGCTCTGGCCTTTTGGCGTTGAACCCTGGTTCCTCTTTGGGAAGTTGGATCCGTTTTTCTTGTTCCACTTAGGTTTTGTTTATTCCTTTTCACTTAGGTTTTGTTTTTCTTGTTTCACTTAGGTTTTGTTTTTTCCTTTTCACTTAGGTTTCGTTTTTCTTGTTTCACTTAGGTTTTGTTTTTGTTGTTTCACTTAGGTTTCGTTTAATAGCGCGCACGTAAATCTTGTTCTACTTTATACTTGGATTTTGAGAGTCTCGATCGCGTTTGGTTATTTTACCGAAACACTTTGGCAATCCCACCGCTGCCACCAATTGTTGTGCGCCCAAATTCTGGGTTCACGGGTTTGACTGCCGGAAAGGGTTTTCGGGAGTCAGGTACTTTGGGATTCGTTGCCCGAGTAAAAAGTTGGAACTTAACTCTCGATAACAAGTAAAGATTTATTTGGAACAAAATAAGTTACGTTAGAGTACACTATTAGAATTTAACCGTAAACGTGGTGAGTACGAAATCACGAGGCTGGAGGTTAGTACTTCGACTAAGTTACCGAGGTAACACTTCACTCGTAGCTCTCTACTTCGTCTGACGTGCCGACAGGCCGTCTGCTTTTTATAGCTTAATTATGGAATTTTTTAGAGATACAATAACCAATGATTGTTTCTATATTTCGCCATGGAGTCGGTGATGTGTCTCCTTTGTTTCCATAATATTGGCGAGCGGAATGTGCCGCGTCGCAGCGTGGCCATTCCGTCGCTTCTGACGTAGGCGCGTTTCCAAATCTATATTATGGTTTACAACACTGAGTTAGCCAAAGTATGCCCGCGAGGACGAACTGTAGAAACTGCTACGTAGTTCCCGTTTGGAACCTGGCGCCCAACAATACCTTAGATATTCCGAGAGTAAATTTTGTTAGCCCCTGGATTGTCTGGAACGCGTAGGAATCGCGTAAAGTTGTGCGCCGGTCGGTCTTGCATTTTCCGATGAGGTCGATCGCGTAAAAATACGTCACAGTGTATACCTTTTTATTTGTTCTGCGGATCGATTCGTTTCCTGAACAATATTATCCCACAATACATTGTCGAATATTATATTAAAAATGTCTAACTCTTTTTTACTTCCACCTAATTGGTCTTGAATTGCTGCTTTTATGCCAGGAGTTTGTGTATACTTCCAAATTTTTGGCTTGTTATTTTTTTCTTCCCAAAACCATTGCGCTGATAATTGCTGATAAGTGCTTTCTTCATCATCGGAATCATCTTCAATTATTAATCTTCGTCGACGTTTTCTTACACGAAACATAATATCACTGTCCTCACTATCATATTGAAAAGCATCCATCGAATCAAAATCGGCAGTAGTGCCACACTTCTCTCCACTACCATCAACATTAGATTTCCTTTTTCTTGGCATGATGGATATAAGAGTTTTTTTAATTCTTTATACGACGTTTTATTTGAAACGTGTGAACGTAACGAAGCTTTACGGGGCACTAAAGTAACAGATCATCCAGTTTCGTCAGAAACAAATGGAAAAAAAAACAATATACTGACGTTGCAATCAATTCCTCAACACGAGTCTGACTCGTGGCTTTTGTTTATGACACAAATTCTTTACCACGAGTCAGACTCGTGGTTTTCGCTTATCACACAAATTCTTTACCACGAGTCAGACTCGTGGTTATAGGCCAAAGGGTTAGTAAAAAATATAATTTAGGTTTATTTAAGTTTCGTCAATAAATCATCTTCAAAACCGTACAAAACTTTTGTATGCCTTCCCTGTGCTGAACAATATTATACTTCAAATTAAATATTTGTATCTACTATTTTCTAATAAAATAAAATAAAATAAGTAGAATTGTCGGCTGGTACTTTTTAATAGTTTTTTCCTTAGGTTACCTTACGCAGCCCAGGTAAAGAAATGAGAAAGACGACTATGCGTATTTCTGTTACAACGTTTCGACCCTTGCTGGGGTCATCTTCAGGTAAGTTTTATTAATCTGTTTTATGTAAAAGTATAAATAACAGTTATGTTGAGAAATTTCAATGTAAATTATGAATAATTAAATTAAACTGTATGTCTATAATCTAATTTATACTTACAGATAAAAAATGTGAATCATATTTAGAAGTCAATAGTCAGATTGTGTAAAATATATGGTCATATATATAAATATAAGGTCATATATGATTTCTGATAGGTACCTTCCACCAGAGAGACCAGCACAATGGCAAAGCAGCCCATAATTGGTCTATTAAAGAAATTGTTCATGGAAGAACTACCATCGAAGAAAAACGAATTAAAAGACTATGTTTAATTATTTATAAATTATTGTTTGTGAGATTGAAATTATTAAAATTAGAAAGTAGAATTGAAATTCTTTACTTACGGAAAATGGAATGGACAAAAGAAGAAAGAAGATTGAGCGAGAAACAGTAACGAAATCAGTCCTCCGTACCGAAAAGCCAAACGTGTGAAATTAAATTAAGTGACAATAGGCTTATGGTCGTTAGGAGAGTGTAAGGTTAACTAATGTCACTTAATGTAAACAAAGGTAGAAGTTAAAGTATTTAAAACTAAAAAATATGTAATATTGTAAAATTTATAAGCGATATTGTCTATATGTAAAATAGAAATTGTGTGTTTTACTTATTAAGTATATTATGATATATATGGCTTAAATTTTGAATGTCTCTCATATAATTAACTGTATTCTTTTCTGTGGAAATTTTAATCATTTCTAAAATCTGTCTTTTTTGGTAGTGGGGTTCAATGGCTAATACTTTGGAATTATCATAGTCAAACTGATGGCCTGTTTCGATGATATGGTTAGTTATGGCCGTATGTGCGTGATCTATTCTTCGGATGTCGTATTTATGATCATATATTTGCGTTTTCAGGTACCGGCTAGTATAGCCAACGTAGCATTTATCATAATCTTTACATGGAATTTTGTAGACAACATACTAGCCAGTACCTGAAAACGCGAATATAAGATCATAAATACGACATCCGAAGAATAGATCACGCACATACTGCCCTAACTAACCATATCATTGAAACAGGCCATCAGTTTGACTATGATAATTCCAAAGTATTAGCCATTGAACCCCACTAGCAAAAAAGAAAGATTTTAGAAATGATTAAAATTTCCACAGAAAAGAATACAGTTAATTATACGAGAGATATTGAAAATTTAAGCCACATACATCATAATATACTTAATGAGTAAAACACATAACTTCTATCTTACATATAGACAAGATCGCTTATAAATTTCACAATATTACATATTTTTTAGTTTTAAATACTTTAACTTCTACCTTTGTTTACATTAAGTGACATTAGTTAACCTTACACTCTTCTAACGACCATAAGCCTATTGTCACTTAATTTAATTTCACACGTTTGACTTTTCGCTGTTTCTCGCTCAAATCTTCTTTCTTCTTTTATCCATTCCATTTTCCGTAAGTAAAGAATTTCAATTCTACTTACTAATTTTAATAATTTCAATCTCACAAAAAATAATTTATAAATAATTAAACATAGTCTTTTAACTTGTTTTTCTTCGATCGTAGTTTTTCCATGGGCTATTTCTTTAATAGACCGATTATGGGCTGCTTTTTCATTTTGCTGTTCTCTCTGGTAGACGATATCTCTCAGGAGTCACATATGACCTTCGCATTTTACACAATTTGACTATTGACTTCTAAATATGATTCACATTTTTTATCTGTAAGTATAATTTGTATTATAGACATATACAAGTTTAATTTAATTACTCATAATTTACATTGAAATTTCTTAACATAACTCTCATTTATACTTTTACATAAAACAGATTAATAAAACTTACCTGAAGATGACCCCAGCAAGAGTCGAAACGTTGTAACAGAAATACGCATAGTCGTCTTTCTTATTTCTTTACCTTGGCTTCGTAAGGTCAACACCTAAGGAAAAATCTACTATTTTCTGTCGGAGAGTAATCTTGTTAAACTAATTATTTTTCATTTGTTATATTTCTAATCATAAATCGTATCTGCCTTTTACAGGTTCAGCAATCATATCAGACAGTACCTGAAATAGCCATCGTATTAACGATTCTCGTTACATTGTTATTAGCCATAAGTGGGATCACGTACCGCTACCGACGGCGTTGTCTCAATACAAAATGTCGACGGTCCTCCTTAAACGTAAATATTATTAGAATTTGAGATAAGCCTAGTTTATTGAAAATTTGGAATAAAATATTTTCTACTGATTGTTGATATACTGAATTAATTACAGCCTTCTCCTATGAATTTGAAAAAAGGTGTGTTGTTGGCAAATAAATATACACCAAATCCTCAATACTTCACATGCATCTCTCCAGAAGTACCTATCTTGCGCCGAGATTGTCTTATGTTTCTTCACGATATTGGTGAAGGGTGCTTTGGAAAAGTTTACAAAGGCAAGTACAAAAGGTTTATACTCCATATAGATATGCCAAAATCCAGTGAGTAAATTGTAATTTGTATTATTACTCAAACAACATACAACCATGCATATTACGCATAAATTCGTACTCAAATGCATAATATGTTACGTTCAACATTTTTATGAGGAGACAATATCGAATTTACATATCGAAGATGAATATAACGTGCTACATATTTGAATAGAAATTAATAGCTTACATGTATTATAACTTAAGGGTGATACATATGTTTCTCAATAACGTTGTGTATTTTCTGGGTACCCAGCAAAAAAGTAATAATTACTCATTGGCAATGTTGGAATTTCCTACTTACGTATCGTTATAACATGCTCGATGTACGTAACGATTATATCTGTTGGTACGTAATTGTAACATTGTTGATATGTAACTGTCACTTCATATTAGTTGTATAATCATAGTATAATGAAATGTACAGTTATTTACATTATACGTAAAGAGGTACAATGAAATTCGGTTTGGAAAAAAAAACCTTCGTATGGTACAGTATTTTTCTAAAGTGGGTAATTTATTATTATCATTTTATGGCAGCAGATGAATAGAGTACCTGTAATTCTGTTAATTTAATAAAACTAGGAAATCAGACATCCAGGTATAGAATTTTACAGACTCATTAAATTACTTTTGTTAAATATAATTCTAATCATTTATATTTCGTGGAGTGAGCTGGGTAATATTCTCAAATGAAAGCCATTGGGACATAATACTCCCTAAAATATTATGCATCATTAAGACCACAAATCATGAACACAAAACAAAGTTAATTAACATAAAGGAATGCTGGCTATATTCATTAAGTGACACGCCTACGGGTACTCTTAGGCAGAAGAGTTGAGATACAGGCACAAAGGATTCTAATTTTCAAAAAGAATAATAAAACAGGATTACCTACTGTTGTCATTGTTACAGGTGAGTTACGTTGCGGGGACTCTATTGAAACTGTCGCTGTAAAAGTGTTGAAGGACTCAGCCTCTCGGGAAGCTGAAGATGATTTTATGCGTGAGGTCGAAATTATGTCTGCCTTTAGACACCAAAACATTCTTTCACTAATTGGAGCCGTCCTACGAGATGCCGGGAACAGTCCTTGGATGGTTTTCGAATACATGCCATACGGGGATCTAGCTGAAGTTCTTAGAGCTAATTCAAGACAACTGAAAACGCCCACGCTGGGATTACCATCTTTAACTACGGTCTCTATATGTTTTTTCATTTAACCCTCTTATACTTATGAGAGTATGGTAGGTGGTATTATTGCTAGTCAGATTTTCAAATGATCTAACCACACAGGATTAGCAACTCATTTAAAGCTTTACATTGCAAATTATAAAGAAACTACCTTTTAAAAAGAGTATTGTATCAATGCAAATGTAAATTATTATCTGATGTTTTCTTCAAATATTTTTATTTCTCTGTTGCAAAAAAAATCATCTATGCAATTTTAAACGTGATATAAATCAAAAAATTAAAAGATTACAGGAGACAATTTATTATTTATAATGAGATCTTTGACATTTACTTTTATTAACTACAAAGTATCTTCAATATATTTACCAGTTTTAGAAAATTAATGCCGATCTTATTCAACAGGTTATTTTGCACGTGTAATAGAATATTGATTGCTATCGTAATTTATTTATACAGGATTCGCTCTACTGGATATCAACACAAATAGCAGCTGGTATGGCGTATTTATCAGCTCAAAGATTCGTACATCGTGATCTTGCTTGTCGCAACTGCCTTGTGGGCTCCGGACTCATTGTCAAAATAGCCGATTTTGGTATGTCGCGAGACATTTATACCTGCGATTACTACAAGGTACATTGCACTCTCTCAATTCAGTATGACACGGCATAATCGGCTCCTTGATAAACTATTCTATATAACCCACAATATCAGCTAATAAAATAAATAATACAATACCATTGAAATGAAACAATAAAATTATCACACTCTACCTATTACCTAACGGATTATTTATTATGAATTGTTCATAAATAATTATCAAACCACATTCAAAGTTTAATACAATACGTACATCAAGAAATATACGAATCACTTAGCTCATAAATTTTACTGTAACATTCTATACTATCGTGTTGTCACTCTTCAAAATTATAGGTATACCACTTTTCTAACCAAGAGAGTTTCAATAGTTCATTTGCTACGAGATGCATCGCAGAAGTAAACTGGATCGGAAAAACTTTTCTCAAATATTATATTTTACATAATAATACTACTATAATGATTGCAAAATTTCTAAATAAAAGTATCTAATGGATGTAAGCAGAACTTGCGTATTTGAAACAAAGTGATTCGTATTTTCATCGAATACAGTGTCATCAACAGATCCCAGCTCTACGTAATAGAAAATTACTCATTTCTATGCAAAATCATAGTTCATTATAATACTCAAACATCCTACAATACTTTATAAGAGAACACCTCATATTGTTATTAGTGTTATAAATTTAATGGGAATGAACTGTGAACTGTGGAATATTATTCTGCCTTTAGATTGGGGGTTCACGTCTTCTTCCTGTCCGATGGATGTCTCCCGAGAGTGTAATGTATGGTCGCTTCACTCTTGAGAGCGACGTTTGGAGTTTCGGTGTAGTGCTCTGGGAAGTCTACTCCTTTGGGAAGCAACCATATTACGGACACAATAACGAAGAGGTAAACAAATCGTACCTTTAATTTGGAAAACAACTATACTCATCTT
This sequence comes from Cephus spinipes, assembly GCA_963971525.1. NCBI lineage: Eukaryota > Metazoa > Arthropoda > Insecta > Hymenoptera > Cephidae > Cephus > Cephus spinipes. The sequence continues at coordinate 10,108,214 of OZ020580.1, read as the reverse complement.
TTTATTTATTTTCATCATGCAGGTAGTGAAGTTAATTCTCCAAGGAATCATGCTCATCCCTCCAGATGACTGTCCACCATTTATCTGTAACATAATGTGTGAATGTTGGAAAACTGAACCACGGGATCGTCTCACTTTTACTGATATTTTGAAAAGACTCGAAAATGTTAAAGAAAAAGAACGCTTGTGTCAAGAAGGAAGTTTCCCCCGACCACCGCAAGGACCAATTACAGTTCGCTCGCCCGATGTATTGGATCTTGATGGATATTTACTTCCTGCACCCACAACTCCTTGTGAATATCTACAACCTTTACCGTCACTTATAGACTGACATTTCACAATCTCACATCTCTTCGAAATAATTAACATCACAGATCCTTATTAGAAAATGACGAATTACTTATATCATAAATTAAGTTTCTCAATCGAGTCAAATGATTCGTCATCTTCTAAATTCCTTTTATTAAATTATGTGTTACGCTTATCCATATTTGTGTGTTTTATTACGTTAAGTGTTAACATTTGCCATTTAGCCGTTAATAAAATAGATCAGCGAGGCTGACAATGAAATTCTTAACAGAATCGACAGCAGGCTAATGCCGCGGTAAAAAGTCTGGATACGAACACCTATTCGAAGTTTTCTCCTTAGCTTCTATGCTTCAGGGTCGTCAATTAGGAATCTTGTAAAATTACTGCAATGTGGAATAGAAAAAGAAGAAGGTTCACTAATAATATTAAAATTAGCAAACGATACACAATTAAAGAGACACAAAACCCTGAAACGCGCCAGTTTTATCTGAACAATATGATAACAAGAATTCATAAACGTTAATCACTTTACTATCAATATTCTTACTTCCCTTATCTACTTATATATTATATAAAAATCGCATTAATTTAAAATGTAATCATGTTTCAAAAGATTGCAATAAGAAGAAGGTGCATTTCATGAATTAATCTGCCATACCGATACTGGTGAAATTGATAATGCGCCAGGCTAGATTTCTGTAGCTCCCGGTTCGAGTCCGGATTGTGGCAGATTTTTTCCTGATTTCTGTTGCTTAAAAAGAAACAATTGTTTCTAGGTAGTACAGAGTTCAAACTCTAAATCTTGCTTTGCCAATTCGCCATCATTAAAAATTCCAAAAGGCAGTCTATCCAGGATATTCTTAACCAGAAGTCATGGCAATACGAAAAACTTTTAGTCAGCAGCATATTATTTTTTACAGTCTGATATACCATGACTAATAATCATGGTCCCGGAACTGAAGATGCCTTAAAAGAGTCATCTCGAACATGCAAAAACACTCCCACAATGGAAATTACAAAATATTTCTAAAACCTTAATGTCCTCTGTATTTCGAAAACGCTTCGTAGCTTAATGCGGGTTTACGAGCTCAGTCTTATCTTGCATGCTCTATTTTATGACAGGTCCAAAAACGCAATCTCACATATATCGACAATAGGTGTTTTTTGTCGTTTTTGGTATATATTTAAAATGTATGAGAATTATAACGTTCAATGTTAAAGAAATATCAATAAGACAATTTTTTTAACCCTCCAGTAGTGATAACATCAATGTGCGGATAGTCATTACTCGAAATGTTGAAAATGTCGGCTGGTCAAATATAATTTGGATTTGAGGAATGTTGACCAAGTTTCCAGCCACCAAAAAACACACGGTTTTACGACGTTTCGGCCCGGATTTGGGCCCTCTTCAGGTAATATCGATGGAGATCGGTAGATTTTCCCGGTGTTTAGAGAACGGGGAAAACGAAGAGACCATATTTACGTGGCCGCACTAGCGGGAAGCAAAAATTCAAATTTCATTTCCCTCTCTTTTAAAATTAACAACGAAAAAGTACTCCATGAAGCCATTTTTCCTTCCCTAGAAGCCCTAAGATTGTGTTACGTACATAACATTATTATAATTGTTCGTTTTTATATTTTTTTCCGTAATTTCCGGGTGAAATAAGCTGTTTCACATTTTTCTCATTTTTCAGACGCTTTTAGGGTGTCTGAAAGTTTTGTAGTTCGCTTTCCGGCCACCCATTAAGTCTAATGCTATGCTAGTGGCGCTACTACCGCCATCACTTCGAAATTACAACAATAAGTTTTAACTATTTATAAGGCATATTTGTGTGCAAACTCTGACGGAAAAATTCTAAAAAAAAAAGAATGAACACAAATGTAACGAAATACACCATAATTTAAGTCAAATATTTTAATCTATCAAACACGTCAAATGCTGGCGCACGCCGGAGCCATGGCCAGAATCATCGCGCGCCACTCGTTAAAAATGTCCAAAAAAACGTGTTTGTGGTGTGTACGGCACTTTATAGTGTTTTGTTGATGTTTGCGGAAATATGACAGCTGCCAGGAGCAGCCAGGAGCGTGCTAGGCAGTTTTTAGGATATTATTCATTGAAAAAATTTAGACAATTTTGACGGATATATATCAGATAAAATTTGTCCAAATATCGAAATGAGTGAATGTATAAAAATATTAAATCTTCAACACGCGTGCAGTATAATTAAATGCACAATTATTGTAATGATATATAAAACTGTTTAATTGCACAGTAAGTTAGAAATTATTATCAAGATTGGAACATTCAAGAAAAAGAAGTGATATCCCCCCAAAAAACATTTTCAATGTAAAGTTACGTGTTTAGAGATCGAGTGACTCTCATATAAGCCTGCAAGTTGTCAACAAAAAGAAGTGATATCGCAAACACTGCAATAAGGAGTTGAGACACAATTTTGATGGCATTCCGAAAATATCTGCATACACGGACAGAAAATCATGGGACACAGTGATTCTATATATTCGAAGCTGTTCAATTTCGAGGTCGTCTGTGCATTTTTCCGGCGTGTTTAGATCGTCGTTCTACGCCATAGTATAGAATCAATATTGGCACCGACAAAAGGAATTGCAATTTCCATATCAAAAAACGGTATCAACTATATTTTCAAACGTGTCGGTTACTGGTTCGATCCCAAATGACCGACCGGTTGTACCTAACTCAAATGTATCTACTAGAGGTGTTTATAGTTCAGCTGACAGTTGGAAGTCAAATTGCAAAAAACAAACGTCATGTTTGCAAGTTTAAACGTCCATCTATCAAACCGCTATATTTTAAATTATAGATTATTGGAAATAATGTAAAGCAAAGAAAGAATATTTAAACTAATGATGTGAATGATTCTCTAATATGTTATGATCCCCAAAAAACACTTACGTGTAAAAAACTACGCCAAGTACAGGTGTGCTGTGTATTCCTCTAATAAAAAGTATTGATATCAGATTATTGAGGCCAAGTACATAAGTCACTACATGTTTGCCTATTATATGATCTAGCACTGGTCCATCATTTTCATTGTATTTTCAAAATTTCCTATAACGTTTTCACTACTCTTTTACATTACTACTGTTTCTCGTAGTTGATTATGAATTAATGGTTATTTAATAATTAATAAAACTTTAGCTGATTCCTTATCGAGTACTACTTGGCGGGTCCGTGCAATTCTTGATATAAATTTGCATTCATAATGCCAGTCATTAAACTCAAAACCAATGTCAACTTTCTATATAGAGCTTATTAACGATAACTCGTTAATAATAATCACGGTAAAATCTTAATAACAAACATATAATTTTAGGATACTATTAGTACGTTCAAAGTAAGTACTTTGGAATTTCTGGCACGGACCCGCCAAGTAGTACTCGATAAGGAATCAGCTAAAGTTTTATTAATTATTAAATAACCATTAATTCATAATCAACTACGAGAAACAGTAGTAATGTAAAAGAGTAGTGAAAACGTTATAGGAAATTTTGAAAATACAATTAAAATGATGGACCAGTGCTAGATCATATAATAGGCAAACATGTAGTGACTTATGTACTTGGCCTCAATAATCTGATATCAATACTTTTTATTAGAGGAATACACAGCACACCTGTACTTGGCGTAGTTTTTTACACGTAAGTGTTTTTTGGGGATATCACAAGTTTTTGTTGTTCAACGGGACATAGACGCTCTAAGCACTGAAATCTATATTGTCACAGATATAAAATGTAAATGCATTAAGATGTTGCTAATCAGAAAAATATATTGCGGTGTCGAAAATGTTTAATGGCATATAAATTTAATTTGTAAGTCCCTTTTTCTAGAAATGCATAAAGACATATACAAATTTTTAAAGAAAATGTAATCTTCAATGCATATAAGCGTCGTTAATGGTGTCCAGCTTGTTGAAGCCGTGTGGTAAATGTAAGAGAGGAGAGTATGCTGGATTATTTCAGGCCTTGTACCTTAGGCCGTGCGAACATCAAAGAGGATACTATAGTTTGAGCGAAGCGCCAAAGCTTGTTGCACACTTTTCTGGACTTCTACGTCCTACACTTAGGTACAAGAAACAACGGAGCGGAAAACCCTGGACATCCACATCCAACACCTAGACACAGGAAACTACGGAGCGGAATACCTGGACACCCTGGACTTCCACATCCGACACCTAGATACAGAAAACTACGAAGCGGAATACCTGGACACCTTGGACTTCCACATCCAGTACCTAGATACAAGAAACTACGGAGCGGAACATCCGGACACCCTGGACTTCCACATCCGACACCTAGATGCAGAAAACTACGAAGCGGAATACCTGGACACCCTGAACTTCCACATCCGACACCTAGATACAGAAAACTACGAAGGGGAATGCCTGGATACCCTGGAATTCCACATCCAGTACCTAGATACAAGAAACTACGGAGCGGAACACCTGGACACTCTGGACTTCCACATCCAGTACCTAGATACAAGAAACTACGGAGCGGAATACCTGGATACCCTGGAATTCCACATCCAGTACCTAGATACAAGAAACTACGGAGCGGAACACCTGGACACTCTGGACTTCCACATCCAGTACCTAGATACAAGAAACTACGGAGCGGAATACCTGGACACCCTGGACTTCCACATCCAGTACCTAGATACAAGAAACTACGAAGCGGAATACCTGGACACCCTGGACTTCCACATTCGACACCTAGATGCAGAAAACTACGAAGCGGAATACCTGGACACCCTGAACTTCCACATCCGGCACGTAGATACAGAAAACTACGAAGCGGAATACCTGGACACCCTGAACTTCCACATCCAGTACCTAGATACAAGAAACTACGGAGCGGAATACCTGGACACCCTGGACTTCCACATCGAGTACCTAGATACAAGAAACTACGGATCGGAATACCTGGACACCCTGAACTTCCACATCCGACACCTAGATACAGAAAACTACGAAGGGGAATACCTGGACTCCCTGGACTTCCACATCCAGTACCTAGATACAAGAAACTACGAAGCGGAATACCTGGACACCCTGGACTTCCACATTCGACACCTAGATGCATAAAACTACGAAGCGGAATACCTGGACACCCTGGACTTCCACATTCGACACCTAGATGCATAAAACTACGAAGCGGAATACCTGGACACCCTGGACTTCCACATCTGGCACCTAGATACAGAAAACTACGTAGCGGAATACCTGGATACCTTGGAATTCCTCATCCAGTACCTAGATACAAGAAACTACGGAGCGGAATACCTGGACACCCTGAACTTCCACATCCGACACCTAGATACAGAAAACTACGAAGCGGAATACCTGGACACCTTGGACTTCCACATCCAGTACCTAGATACAAGAAACTACGGAGCGGAATACCTGGACACCCTGAACTTCCACATCCGACATCTAGATACAGAAAACTACGAAGGGGAATGCCTGGATACCCTGGAATTCCACATCCAGTACCTAGATACAAGAAACTACGGAGCGGAACACCTGGACACTCTGGACTTCCACATCCAGTACCTAGATACAAGAAACTACGGAGCGGAATACCTGGACTCCCTGGACTTCCACATCCAGTACCTAGATACAAGAAACTACGAAGCGGAATACCTGGACACCCTGGACTTCCACATTCGACACCTAGATGCATAAAACTACGAAGCGGAATACCTGGACACCCTGGACTTCCACATTCGACACCTAGATGCATAAAACTACGAAGCGGAATACCTGGACACCCTGGACTTCCACATCTGGCACCTAGATACAGAAAACTACGAAGCGGAATACCTGGACACCCTGAACTTCCACATCCAGTACCTAGATACAAGAAACTACGGAGCGGAATACCTGGACACCCTGGACTTCCACATCGAGTACCTAGATACAAGAAACTACGGATCGGAATACCTGGACACCCTGAACTTCCACATCCGACACCTAGATACAGAAAACTACGAAGGGGAATGCCTGGATACCCTGGAATTCCACATCCAGTACCTAGATACAAGAAACTACGGAGCGGAACACCTGGACACTCTGGACTTCCACATCCAGTACCTAGATACAAGAAACTACGGAGCGGAATACCTGGACACCCTGGACTTCCACATCCAGTACCTAGATACAAGAAACTACGAAGCGGAATACCTGGACACCCTGGACTTCCACATTCGACACCTAGATGCATAAAACTACGAAGCGGAATACCTGGACACCTTGAACTTCCACATCCGGCACCTAGATACAGAAAACTACGAAGCGGAATACCTGGACACCCTGAACTTCCACATCCAGTACCTAGATACAAGAAACTACGGAGCGGAATACCTGTACACCCTGGACTTCCACATCGAGTACCTAGATACAAGAAACTACGGATCGGAATACCTGGACACCCTGAACTTCCACATCCGACACCTAGATACAGAAAACTACGAAGCGGAATACCTGGACACCTTGGACTTCCACATCCGACACCTAGATACAGAAAACTACGAAGCGGAATACTTGGGCACCCTGGACTTCCACATCCGACACCTAGATACAGAAAACTACGATGCGGAATACCTGGACACCCTAGACTTCCACATCCAGTACCTAGATACAAGAAACTACGGAGCGGAACATCCGGACACCCTGGACTTCCACATCCGACACCTAGATGCAGATAACTACGAAGCGGAATACCTGGACACCCTGGACTTCCACGTCGGCCATCTAGATATAGAAAACTACGAAGCAGAACAGTTGGACAATCTGTCACCTAAAATACGAGGAATTATGCCGAAGCACACATATACATACACCCATATACGCGCGCTGCACATGAATGCTATTAAAAACTGGATAATTCTATACTGTTGTGAAAGCACCCTTATACTAACTGGAAATTCGGTATGAACGGTAGCTTCACGTATAAAGTGTATTTGATTGTATTGTGTATTCGTAAATTACTACCACCATACAGAGTACAAATAGGTAAAGAAGGCACAGCAGTCAGCGCCATCTGTCGTGTAAAAAATGCGATGGACGTGCGAAGACGACGACGACGACGACGACGACGACGACGACGATGACGACGACGACGGAACTGAAATAAAATCATCTCGCTCGCCATCTCAATACACCCTGATCTCGTATGCTAATCGTATTGAACGTGGGGGCAATCAATTCAGGACCCTCAATTCCTATAGTGAATGTATCAATAACTTTTTCTCATGTATAGCGGTTAATAAGATATTTCGTTCTAAACACAGGTATAAGAGTTGACTCAAGTAAAGAGTCTCGGCGAGCTGCGCCCTGTACAGCCGGTTGCCTGTACTTGGCGCGAGACTCGACCGAGTCTCTTGATAAACAGCTAAGATTATCTATGTCATTTCTGTAAATAACTGTATTTTTGTCTTTAAAGATCTTAATCATCTCTAAGATGCATCTCTTGTGGTAGTCAGATTCTGTAGCTAATATGGTAGTATTGTCATAATCAAATTGATGGTCTAGATCTATAATGTGATATGTAAGAGCAGTGTGAGACGGTGTGTCTTTTTTAATATCGTACTTGTGGTCTCTAATACGTGTTTTTAGAAATCTACCAGTTTGTCCTATGTAACACTTGTCGCAATCCCTACAGGGTACCAATTAAAGAAGTACATAGGGACAATAAAAGATAATATTCCTCTTTTTAACAAATCTAACATTGTATATAAGATACCCTGTAGGGATTGCGACAAGTGTTACATAGGACAAACTGGTCAACATTCCTCACATCCAAATAGTCATTACTCACGAGTGCCGGCCGACTGCTAATACGCATCCTTTAATTGAATTTTTCAGTTTTTTTTAAAGTTGTTAAAATGGAAAATAATTGAAAACTTTAAAAATAAAATTAATTTATATACACTGATCAACGAAGAACCTTTACTTGTAATTATATTTTACACATCTCATTTATGATTTATTATTCATATGATGAAACTACTTAGCGTTTTATTCTCTTCTACACTGCAAGAAAACACCAAAAGATAAGGTGTCAATAACATGATGATTATTATAAAAAACGACCAATTCTTTTCAGATTGAACTAAAAAATGTAGAACACCTTATTATTCCTACACAGATTTACAGTCCGTAATCCTGAACACAATCAATTTGGTTAATCGCCTAGCTTCCTTAATGTATAAGTAACTTAAATATCCATATGTAGCAAATTATTGAAAACAAGAAACCATACAATTTTTAAATTTCTTCGGATATAAAAAAAATCTATTTGTGTGGATTGGGAGTCCACGGCGGATGTACCAGAGGATTACACATACGTTTAATTAATATAACATGTTTAATTAATAGCCTTCAAGGTACACATTTTGGTAGAACTATCAAGAGACTCGGTCGAGTCTCGCGCCAAGTACAGGCAACCGGCTGTACAGGGCACAGCTCGCCGAGACTCTTTACTTGAGTCAACTCTTATACCTGTGTTTGGAACGAAATATCAAGAGACTCGGTCGAGTCTCGCGCCAAGTACAGGCAACCCGCCGTACGGGGCACGGCTCGCCGAGACTCTTTACTCGAAGCATCGCTTGTACCTGTGTTTCGACTCAAATATCTTATGAACGGCTGTATGTGAGAAAAATTTATTAATACATTCACTCTAGGAATCAAGGGTTCTGAATTGATTGCCACTAAATTCAATACGATTAGTATACGAGATCAGGGTGTATTGAGATGGCGAGCGAGATGATTTTATTTCAGGTCCGTCGTCGTCGTCGTCGTCGTCGTCGTCGTCGTCGTCGTCGTCGTCGTCGTCGTCATCGTCGTCGTCGTCTTCGCACGTCCATCGCATTTTTTACCCAACAGATGGCGCTGACTGTTGTGTCTTCATTACCTATTTGTACTCTGAATGGTGTTAGTAATTTACGAATACACAACACAGTCAAATACACTTTATACGTGAAGCTACCGTTCATATCGAATTTCCAGTTAGTATAAGGGTGCTTTCACACCGTATACAATTATTAAGTTTTTAATAGCATTCATGTGGAGCGCGCGTGTATGGGTGTATGTATATGTGTGCTTCAACATAGTTCCTCGTATTTTAGGTGACAGTTTTTAGAGACACAGAATGTCCAGGTGTTTCTCTCCGTAATATCCTGTATCTAGGTGGCGGACGTGGAAGTCCAGGGTGTCCAGGTATTCCGCTTCGTAGTTTTCTGTGTCCAGTTGTCGGATGTGGAAGTTCAGGGTGTCCAGGTATTCCGCTTCGTAGTTTCTTGTATCTAGGTACTGGATGTGGAAGTCCAGGGTGTCCAGGTATTCCGCTTCGTAGTATTCAGTGTCCAGGTGTCGGATGTGGAAGTTCAGGGTGTCCAGGTATTCCGCTTCGTAGTTTCTTGTATCTAGGTACTGGATGTGGAAGTCCAGGGTGTCCAGGTATTCCGCTTCGTAGTTTTCAGTGTCCAGGTGTCGGATGTGGAAGTTCAGGGTGTCCAGGTATTCCGCTTCGTAGTTTCTTGAATCTAGGTACTGGATGTGGAAGTCCAGGGTGTCCAGGTATTCCGCTTCGTAGTTTTCTGTGTCCAGGTGTCGGATGTGGAAGTTCAGGGTGTCCAGGTATTCCGCTTCGTAGTTTCTTGTATCTAGGTACTGGATGTGGAAGTTCAGGGTGTCCAGGTATTCCGCTTCGTAGTTTTCTGTGTCCAGGTGTCGGATGTGGAAATTCAGGGTGTCCAGGTATTCCGCTTCGTAGTTTTCTGTGTCCAGGTGTCGGATGTGGAAATTCAGGGTGTCCAGGTATTCCGCTTCGTAGTTTTCTGTGTCCAGGTGTCGGATGTGGAAATTCAGGGTGTCCAGGTATTCCGCTTCGTAGTTTCTTGTATCTAGGTACTGGATGTGGAAGTCCAGGGTGTCCAGATATTCCGT
>OZ020580.1:10087919-10092919 GCA_963971525.1 Cephus spinipes | reverse complement strand
CGTCGTCCTCGTCGTCCTCGTCGTCGTCGTCGTCGTCGTCGTCGTCCTCGTCGTCCTCGTCGTCCTCGTCGTCCTCGTCGTCCTCGTCGTCCTCGTCGTCCTCGTCGTCCTCGTCGTCCTCGTCGTCGTCCTCGTCGTCGTCCTCGTCGTCCTCGTCGTCCTCGTCGTCCTCGTCGTCCACGTCGTCCTCGTCGTCCTCGTCGTCCTCGTCGTCCTCGTCGTCGTCCTCGTCGTCCTCGTCGTCCTCGTCGTCGTCCTCGTCGTCCTCGTCGTCCTCGTCGTCCTCGTCGTCGTCGTCGTCCTCGTCGTCGTCCTCGTCGTCCTCGTCGTCCTCGTCGTCCTCGTCGTCCTCGTCGTCGTCCTCGTCGTCCTCGTCGTCCTCGTCGTCGTCCTCGTCGTCCTCGTCGTCCTCGTCGTCCTCGTCGTCCTCGTCGTCGTCGTCGTCCTCGTCGTCGTCCTCGTCGTCCTCGTCGTCCTCGTCGTCCTCGTCGTCCTCGTCGTCCTCGTCGTCCTCGTCGTCGTCCTCGTCGTCGTCGTCGTCCTCGTCGTCGTCCTCGTCGTCGTCGTCGTCGTCGTCGTCGTCGTCGTCGTCGTCGTCCTCGTCGTCCTCGTCGTCCTCGTCGTCCTCGTCGTCCTCGTCGTCCTCGTCGTCGTCGTCGTCCTCGTCGTCGTCCTCGTCGTCCTCGTCGTCCTCGTCGTCGTCGTCGTCGTCGTCGTCGTCGTCGTCGTCGTCCTCGTCGTCGTCCTCGTCGTCCTCGTCGTCCTCGTCGTCGTCGTCGTCGTCGTCGTCGTCGTCGTCCTCGTCGTCGTCCTCGTCGTCCTCGTCGTCCTCGTCGTCGTCGTCGTCGTCGTCGTCGTCGTCGTCGTCGTCGTCCTCGTCGTCGCCCTCGTCGTCCTCGTCGTCGTCGTCGTCGTCGTCGTCGTCGTCGTCGTCGTCGTCCTCGTCGTCGTCCTCGTCGTCCTCGTCGTCGTCGTCGTCGTCGTCGTCGTCGTCGTCGTCGTCGTCGTCGTCGTCGTCGTCGTCGTCCTCGTCGTCGTCCTCGTCGTCCTCGTCGTCGTCGTCGTCGTCGTCGTCGTCGTCGTCCTCGTCGTCGTCCTCGTCGTCGTCGTCGTCGTCGTCGTCGTCGTCGTCGTCGTCGTCGTCCTCGTCGTCGTCCTCGTCGTCCTCGTCGTCGTCGTCGTCGTCGTCGTCGTCGTCGTCGTCCTCGTCGTCGTCCTCGTCGTCCTCGTCGTCGTCGTCGTCGTCGTCGTCGTCGTCGTCCTCGTCGTCGTCCTCGTCGTCCTCGTCGTCGTCGTCGTCGTCGTCGTCGTCCTCGTCGTCCTCGTCGTCCTCGTCGTCCTCGTCGTCCTCGTCGTCCTCGTCGTCCTCGTCGTCCTCGTCGTCGTCGTCGTCGTCGTCGTCGTCCTCGTCGTCCTCGTCGTCCTCGTCGTCCTCGTCGTCCTCGTCGTCCTCGTCGTCCTCGTCGTCCTCGTCGTCCTCGTCGTCGTCCTCGTCGTCGTCCTCGTCGTCCTCGTCGTCCTCGTCGTCCTCGTCGTCCTCGTCGTCCACGTCGTCCTCGTCGTCCTCGTCGTCCTCGTCGTCCTCGTCGTCGTCCTCGTCGTCCTCGTCGTCCTCGTCGTCCTCGTCGTCCTCGTCGTCCTCGTCGTCGTCCTCGTCGTCCTCGTCGTCCTCGTCGTCGTCCTCGTCGTCCTCGTCGTCCTCGTCGTCCTCGTCGTCCTCGTCGTCGTCGTCGTCCTCGTCGTCGTCCTCGTCGTCCTCGTCGTCCTCGTCGTCCTCGTCGTCCTCGTCGTCCTCGTCGTCCTCGTCGTCGTCCTCGTCGTCGTCGTCGTCCTCGTCGTCGTCCTCGTCGTCGTCGTCGTCGTCGTCGTCGTCGTCGTCGTCGTCGTCCTCGTCGTCCTCGTCGTCCTCGTCGTCCTCGTCGTCCTCGTCGTCGTCGTCGTCCTCGTCGTCGTCCTCGTCGTCCTCGTCGTCCTCGTCGTCGTCGTCGTCGTCGTCGTCCTCGTCGTCCTCGTCGTCCTCGTCGTCCTCGTCGTCCTCGTCGTCCTCGTCGTCCACGTCGTCCTCGTCGTCCTCGTCGTCCTCGTCGTCCTCGTCGTCGTCCTCGTCGTCCTCGTCGTCCTCGTCGTCGTCCTCGTCGTCCTCGTCGTCCTCGTCGTCCTCGTCGTCGTCGTCGTCCTCGTCGTCCTCGTCGTCCTCGTCGTCCTCGTCGTCCTCGTCGTCGTCCTCGTCGTCCTCGTCGTCCTCGTCGTCGTCCTCGTCGTCCTCGTCGTCCTCGTCGTCCTCGTCGTCCTCGTCGTCGTCGTCGTCCTCGTCGTCGTCCTCGTCGTCCTCGTCGTCCTCGTCGTCCTCGTCGTCCTCGTCGTCCTCGTCGTCCTCGTCGTCGTCCTCGTCGTCGTCGTCGTCCTCGTCGTCGTCCTCGTCGTCGTCGTCGTCGTCGTCGTCGTCGTCGTCGTCGTCGTCCTCGTCGTCCTCGTCGTCCTCGTCGTCCTCGTCGTCCTCGTCGTCGTCGTCGTCCTCGTCGTCGTCCTCGTCGTCCTCGTCGTCCTCGTCGTCGTCGTCGTCGTCGTCGTCCTCGTCGTCCTCGTCGTCCTCGTCGTCGTCGTCGTCGTCCTCGTCGTCGTCGTCGTCGTCGTCGTCGTCGTCGTCCTCGTCGTCGTCCTCGTCGTCGTCGTCGTCGTCGTCGTCGTCGTCGTCGTCGTCCTCGTCGTCGTCCTCGTCGTCCTCGTCGTCCTCGTCGTCGTCGTCGTCGTCGTCGTCGTCGTCGTCCTCGTCGTCGTCCTCGTCGTCCTCGTCGTCGTCGTCGTCCTCGTCGTCGTCGTCGTCGTCGTCGTCCTCGTCGTCCTCGTCGTCCTCGTCGTCGTCGTCGTCGTCCTCGTCGTCGTCCTCGTCGTCCTCGTCGTCCTCGTCGTCGTCGTCGTCGTCGTCGTCGTCGTCGTCGTCGTCCTCGTCGTCGTCCTCGTCGTCCTCGTCGTCCTCGTCGTCGTCGTCGTCGTCGTCGTCGTCGTCGTCCTCGTCGTCGTCCTCGTCGTCCTCGTCGTCCTCGTCGTCGTCGTCGTCGTCGTCGTCGTCGTCGTCGTCGTCGTCCTCGTCGTCGCCCTCGTCGTCCTCGTCGTCGTCGTCGTCGTCGTCGTCGTCGTCGTCGTCGTCGTCCTCGTCGTCGTCCTCGTCGTCCTCGTCGTCGTCGTCGTCGTCGTCGTCGTCGTCGTCGTCGTCGTCCTCGTCGTCGTCCTCGTCGTCCTCGTCGTCGTCGTCGTCGTCGTCGTCGTCGTCGTCGTCCTCGTCGTCGTCCTCGTCGTCCTCGTCGTCGTCGTCGTCGTCGTCGTCGTCGTCGTCCTCGTCGTCGTCCTCGTCGTCGTCGTCGTCGTCGTCGTCGTCGTCGTCGTCGTCGTCCTCGTCGTCGTCCTCGTCGTCCTCGTCGTCGTCGTCGTCGTCGTCGTCGTCGTCGTCGTCCTCGTCGTCGTCCTCGTCGTCCTCGTCGTCGTCGTCGTCGTCGTCGTCGTCGTCGTCCTCGTCGTCGTCCTCGTCGTCCTCGTCGTCGTCGTCGTCGTCGTCGTCGTCCTCGTCGTCCTCGTCGTCCTCGTCGTCCTCGTCGTCCTCGTCGTCCTCGTCGTCCTCGTCGTCCTCGTCGTCGTCCTCGTCGTCGTCCTCGTCGTCCTCGTCGTCCTCGTCGTCCTCGTCGTCCTCGTCGTCCACGTCGTCCTCGTCGTCCTCGTCGTCCTCGTCGTCCTCGTCGTCGTCCTCGTCGTCCTCGTCGTCCTCGTCGTCGTCCTCGTCGTCCTCGTCGTCCTCGTCGTCCTCGTCGTCGTCGTCGTCCTCGTCGTCGTCCTCGTCGTCCTCGTCGTCCTCGTCGTCCTCGTCGTCCTCGTCGTCGTCCTCGTCGTCCTCGTCGTCCTCGTCGTCGTCCTCGTCGTCCTCGTCGTCCTCGTCGTCCTCGTCGTCCTCGTCGTCGTCGTCGTCCTCGTCGTCGTCCTCGTCGTCCTCGTCGTCCTCGTCGTCCGTCGTCGTCCTCGTCGTCCTCGTCGTCTCGTCGTCGTCGTCCTCGTCGTCGTCGTCGTCCTCGTCGTCGTCCTCGTCGTCGTCGTCGTCGTCGTCGTCGTCGTCGTCGTCGTCGTCCTCGTCGTCCTCGTCGTCCTCGTCGTCCTCGTCGTCCTCGTCGTCCTCGTCGTCCTCGTCGTCGTCGTCGTCCTCGTCGTCGTCCTCGTCGTCCTCGTCGTCCTCGTCGTCGTCGTCGTCGTCGTCGTCGTCGTCGTCCTCGTCGTCCTCGTCTCGTCGTCGTCGTCGTCGTCGTCGTCGTCGTCGTCGTCGTCGTCGTCGTCGTCGTCGTCGTCGTCGTCGTCGTCGTCGTCGTCGTCGTCGTCGTCGTCGTCGTCGTCCTCGTCGTCGTCGTCGTCGTCGTCGTCGTCGTCGTCCTCGTCGTCGTCCTCGTCGTCCTCGTCGTCGTCGTCGTCCTCGTCGTCGTCGTCGTCGTCGGTCCTCGTCGTCCTCGTCGTCTCGTCGTCGTCGTCGTCGTCCTCGTCGTCGTCCTCGTCGTCTCGTGTCTCGTCGTCGTCGTCGTCGTCGTCGTCGTCGTCGTCGTCGTCCTCGTCGTCGTCCTCGTCGTCCTCGTCGTCTCGTCGTCGTCGTCGTCGTCGTCGTCGTCGTCGTCCTCGTCGTCGTCGTCGTCCTCGTCGTCCTCGTCGTCGTCGTCGTCGTCGTCGTCGTCGTCGTCCCGTCGTCGTCGTCCTCGTCGTCGTCCTCGTCGTCCTCGTCGTCGTCGTCGTCGTCGTCGTCTCGTCGTCGTCGTCGTCTCGTCGTCGTCCTCGTCGTCCTCGTCGTCGTCGTCGTCGTCGTCGTCGTCGTCGTCGTCGTCGTCCTCGTCGTCGTCCTCAGTCGTCCTCGTCGTCGTCGTCGTCGTCGTCGTCGTCGTCGTCGTCGTCGTCCTCGTCGTTCGTCCTCGTCGTCCTCCCGTCGTCGTCGTCGTCCGCGTCGTCCGGCGTCGTCGGCGTCGTCGTCCTCGTCG
>OZ020580.1:10034879-10087719 GCA_963971525.1 Cephus spinipes | reverse complement strand
CGTCCTCGTCGTCCTCGTCGTCCTCGTCGTCCTCGTCGTCCTCGTCGTCCTCGTCGTCCTCGTCGTCCTCGTCGTCCTCGTCGTCCTCGTCGTCCTCGTCGTCCTCGTCGTCCTCGTCGTCCTCGTCGTCCTCGTCGTCCTCGTCGTCCTCGTCGTCCTCGTCGTCCTCGTCGTCCTCGTCGTCCTCGTCGTCCTCGTCGTCCTCGTCGTCCTCGTCGTCCTCGTCGTCCTCGTCGTCCTCGTCGTCCTCGTCGTCCTCGTCGTCCTCGTCGTCCTCGTCGTCCTCGTCGTCCTCGTCGTCCTCGTCGTCCTCGTCGTCCTCGTCGTCCTCGTCGTCCTCGTCGTCCTCGTCGTCCTCGTCGTCCTCGTCGTCCTCGTCGTCCTCGTCGTCCTCGTCGTCCTCGTCGTCCTCGTCGTCCTCGTCGTCCTCGTCGTCCTCGTCGTCCTCGTCGTCCTCGTCGTCCTCGTCGTCCTCGTCGTCCTCGTCGTCCTCGTCGTCCTCGTCGTCCTCGTCGTCCTCGTCGTCCTCGTCGTCCTCGTCGTCCTCGTCGTCCTCGTCGTCCTCGTCGTCCTCGTCGTCCTCGTCGTCCTCGTCGTCCTCGTCGTCCTCGTCGTCCTCGTCGTCCTCGTCGTCCTCGTCGTCCTCGTCGTCCTCGTCGTCCTCGTCGTCCTCGTCGTCCTCGTCGTCCTCGTCGTCCTCGTCGTCCTCGTCGTCCTCGTCGTCCTCGTCGTCCTCGTCGTCCTCGTCGTCCTCGTCGTCCTCGTCGTCCTCGTCGTCCTCGTCGTCCTCGTCGTCCTCGTCGTCCTCGTCGTCCTCGTCGTCCTCGTCGTCCTCGTCGTCCTCGTCGTCCTCGTCGTCCTCGTCGTCCTCGTCGTCCTCGTCGTCCTCGTCGTCCTCGTCGTCCTCGTCGTCCTCGTCGTCCTCGTCGTCCTCGTCGTCCTCGTCGTCCTCGTCGTCCTCGTCGTCCTCGTCGTCCTCGTCGTCCTCGTCGTCCTCGTCGTCCTCGTCGTCCTCGTCGTCCTCGTCGTCCTCGTCGTCCTCGTCGTCCTCGTCGTCCTCGTCGTCCTCGTCGTCCTCGTCGTCCTCGTCGTCCTCGTCGTCCTCGTCGTCCTCGTCGTCCTCGTCGTCCTCGTCGTCTCGTCGTCCTCGTCGTCCTCGTCGTCCTCGTCGTCCTCGTCGTCCTCGTCGTCCTCGTCGTCCTCGTCGTCCTCGTCGTCCTCGTCGTCCTCGTCGTCCTCGTCGTCCTCGTCGTCCTCGTCGTCCTCGTCGTCCTCGTCGTCCTCGTCGTCCTCGTCGTCCTCGTCGTCCTCGTCGTCCTCGTCGTCCTCGTCGTCCTCGTCGTCCTCGTCGTCCTCGTCGTCCTCGTCGTCCTCGTCGTCCTCGTCGTCCTCGTCGTCCTCGTCGTCCTCGTCGTCCTCGTCGTCCTCGTCGTCCTCGTCGTCCTCGTCGTCCTCGTCGTCCTCGTCGTCCTCGTCGTCCTCGTCGTCCTCGTCGTCCTCGTCGTCTCGTCGTCCTCGTCGTCCTCGTCGTCCTCGTCGTCCTCGTCGTCCTCGTCGTCCTCGTCGTCCTCGTCGTCCTCGTCGTCCTCGTCGTCCTCGTCGTCCTCGTCGTCCTCGTCGTCCTCGTCGTCCTCGTCGTCCTCGTCGTCCTCGTCGTCCTCGTCGTCCTCGTCGTCCTCGTCGTCCTCGTCGTCCTCGTCGTCCTCGTCGTCCTCGTCGTCCTCGTCGTCCTCGTCGTCCTCGTCGTCCTCGTCGTCCTCGTCGTCCTCGTCGTCGTCCTCGTCGTCCTCGTCGTCCTCGTCGTCGTCCTCGTCGTCCTCGTCGTCGTCGTCGTCCTCGTCGTCCTCGTCGTCCTCGTCGTCGTCGTCGTCGTCCTCGTCGTCGTCGTCGTCGTCGTCGTCGTCGTCGTCGTCGTCGTCGTCGTCGTCGTCGTCGTCGTCGTCGTCGTCGTCGTCGTCGTCGTCGTCGTCCTCGTCGTCCTCGTCGTCCTCGTCGTCCTCGTCGTCCTCGTCGTCCTCGTCGTCCTCGTCGTCCTCGTCGTCCTCGTCGTCCTCGTCGTCCTCGTCGTCCTCGTCGTCCTCGTCGTCCTCGTCGTCCTCGTCGTCCTCGTCGTCCTCGTCGTCCTCGTCGTCCTCGTCGTCCTCGTCGTCCTCGTCGTCCTCGTCGTCCTCGTCGTCCTCGTCGTCCTCGTCGTCCTCGTCGTCCTCGTCGTCCTCGTCGTCCTCGTCGTCCTCGTCGTCCTCGTCGTCCTCGTCGTCCTCGTCGTCCTCGTCGTCCTCGTCGTCCTCGTCGTCCTCGTCGTCCTCGTCGTCCTCGTCGTCCTCGTCGTCCTCGTCGTCCTCGTCGTCCTCGTCGTCCTCGTCGTCCTCGTCGTCCTCGTCGTCCTCGTCGTCCTCGTCGTCCTCGTCGTCCTCGTCGTCCTCGTCGTCCTCGTCGTCCTCGTCGTCCTCGTCGTCCTCGTCGTCCTCGTCGTCCTCGTCGTCCTCGTCGTCCTCGTCGTCCTCGTCGTCCTCGTCGTCCTCGTCGTCCTCGTCGTCCTCGTCGTCCTCGTCGTCCTCGTCGTCCTCGTCGTCCTCGTCGTCCTCGTCGTCCTCGTCGTCCTCGTCGTCCTCGTCGTCCTCGTCGTCCTCGTCGTCCTCGTCGTCCTCGTCGTCCTCGTCGTCCTCGTCGTCCTCGTCGTCCTCGTCGTCCTCGTCGTCGTCCTCGTCGTCGTCCTCGTCGTCCTCGTCGTCCTCGTCGTCGTCCTCGTCGTCCTCGTCGTCGTCGTCGTCGTCGTCGTCGTCGTCGTCGTCGTCGTCGTCGTCGTCGTCGTCGTCGTCGTCCTCGTCGTCCTCGTCGTCCTCGTCGTCCTCGTCGTCCTCGTCGTCCTCGTCGTCCTCGTCGTCCTCGTCGTCCTCGTCGTCCTCGTCGTCCTCGTCGTCCTCGTCGTCCTCGTCGTCCTCGTCGTCCTCGTCGTCCTCGTCGTCCTCGTCGTCCTCGTCGTCCTCGTCGTCCTCGTCGTCCTCGTCGTCCTCGTCGTCGTCGTCGTCGTCGTCGTCGTCGTCGTCGTCGTCGTCGTCGTCGTCGTCGTCGTCGTCGTCGTCGTCGTCGTCGTCGTCGTCCTCGTCGTCGTCGTCGTCGTCGTCGTCGTCGTCGTCGTCGTCGTCGTCGTCGTCGTCGTCGTCGTCGTCGTCGTCGTCGTCGTCGTCGTCGTCGTCGTCGTCGTCGTCGTCGTCGTCGTCGTCGTCGTCGTCGTCGTCGTCGTCGTCGTCGTCGTCGTCGTCGTCGTCGTCGTCGTCGTCGTCGTCGTCGTCGTCGTCGTCGTCGTCGTCGTCGTCGTCGTCGTCGTCGTCGTCGTCGTCGTCGTCGTCGTCGTCGTCGTCGTCGTCGTCGTCGTCGTCGTCGTCGTCGTCGTCGTCGTCGTCGTCGTCGTCGTCGTCGTCGTCGTCGTCGTCGTCGTCGTCGTCGTCGTCGTCGTCGTCGTCGTCGTCGTCGTCGTCGTCGTCGTCGTCGTCGTCGTCGTCGTCGTCGTCGTCGTCGTCGTCGTCGTCGTCGTCGTCGTCGTCGTCGTCGTCGTCGTCGTCGTCGTCGTCGTCGTCGTCGTCGTCGTCGTCGTCGTCGTCGTCGTCGTCGTCGTCGTCGTCGTCGTCGTCGTCGTCGTCGTCGTCGTCGTCGTCGTCGTCGTCGTCGTCGTCGTCCTCGTCGTCGTCGTCGTCGTCGTCGTCGTCGTCGTCGTCGTCCTCGTCGTCGTCGTCGTCGTCGTCGTCGTCGTCGTCGTCGTCGTCGTCGTCGTCCTCGTCGTCCTCGTCGTCCTCGTCGTCGTCGTCGTCGTCCTCGTCGTCGTCGTCGTCGTCGTCGTCGTCGTCGTCGTCGTCGTCGTCGTCGTCGTCGTCGTCGTCGTCGTCGTCGTCGTCGTCGTCGTCGTCGTCGTCGTCGTCGTCGTCGTCGTCGTCGTCGTCGTCGTCGTCGTCGTCGTCGTCGTCGTCGTCGTCGTCGTCGTCGTCGTCGTCGTCGTCGTCGTCGTCGTCGTCGTCGTCGTCGTCGTCGTCGTCGTCGTCGTCGTCGTCGTCGTCGTCGTCGTCGTCGTCGTCGTCGTCGTCGTCGTCGTCGTCGTCGTCGTCGTCGTCGTCGTCGTCGTCGTCGTCGTCGTCGTCGTCGTCGTCGTCGTCGTCGTCGTCGTCGTCGTCGTCGTCGTCGTCGTCGTCGTCGTCGTCGTCGTCGTCGTCGTCGTCGTCGTCGTCGTCGTCGTCGTCGTCGTCGTCGTCGTCGTCGTCGTCGTCGTCGTCGTCGTCGTCGTCGTCGTCGTCCTCGTCGTCGTCGTCGTCGTCGTCGTCGTCGTCCTCGTCGTCGTCGTCGTCGTCGTCGTCGTCGTCGTCGTCGTCGTCGTCGTCGTCGTCGTCGTCGTCGTCGTCGTCGTCGTCGTCGTCGTCGTCGTCGTCGTCGTCGTCGTCGTCGTCGTCGTCGTCGTCGTCGTCGTCGTCGTCGTCGTCCTCGTCGTCCTCGTCGTCGTCGTCGTCGTCGTCGTCGTCGTCGTCGTCGTCGTCGTCGTCGTCGTCGTCGTCGTCGTCGTCGTCGTCGTCGTCGTCGTCGTCGTCGTCGTCGTCGTCGTCGTCGTCGTCGTCGTCGTCGTCGTCGTCGTCGTCGTCGTCGTCGTCGTCGTCGTCGTCGTCGTCGTCGTCGTCGTCGTCGTCGTCGTCGTCGTCGTCGTCGTCGTCGTCGTCGTCGTCGTCGTCGTCGTCGTCGTCGTCGTCGTCGTCGTCGTCGTCGTCGTCGTCGTCGTCGTCGTCGTCGTCGTCGTCGTCGTCGTCGTCGTCGTCGTCGTCGTCGTCGTCGTCGTCGTCGTCGTCGTCGTCGTCGTCGTCGTCGTCGTCGTCGTCGTCGTCGTCGTCGTCGTCGTCGTCGTCGTCGTCGTCGTCGTCCTCGTCGTCGTCGTCGTCGTCGTCGTCGTCGTCGTCGTCGTCGTCGTCGTCGTCCTCGTCGTCGTCGTCGTCGTCCTCGTCGTCGTCGTCGTCGTCCTCGTCGTCCTCGTCCTCGTCGTCCTCGTCGTCCTCGTCCTCGTCGTCGTCGTCGTCCTCGTCGTCGTCGTCGTCGTCCTCGTCGTCCTCGTCCTCGTCGTCGTCGTCGTCGTCCTCGTCGTCGTCGTCCTCGTCGTCGTCGTCGTCGTCGTCCTCGTCCTCGTCGTCGTCGTCGTCCTCGTCGTCGTCGTCGTCGTCGTCGTCGTCGTCGTCGTCGTCGTCGTCGTCGTCGTCGTCGTCGTCGTCGTCGTCGTCGTCGTCGTCGTCGTCGTCGTCGTCGTCGTCGTCGTCGTCGTCGTCGTCGTCGTCGTCGTCGTCGTCGTCGTCGTCGTCGTCGTCGTCGTCGTCGTCGTCGTCGTCGTCGTCGTCGTCGTCGTCGTCGTCGTCGTCGTCGTCGTCGTCGTCGTCGTCGTCGTCGTCGTCGTCGTCGTCGTCGTCGTCGTCGTCGTCGTCGTCGTCGTCGTCGTCGTCGTCGTCGTCGTCGTCGTCGTCGTCGTCGTCGTCGTCGTCGTCGTCGTCGTCGTCGTCGTCGTCGTCGTCGTCGTCGTCGTCGTCGTCGTCGTCGTCGTCGTCGTCGTCGTCGTCGTCGTCGTCGTCGTCGTCGTCGTCGTCGTCGTCGTCGTCGTCGTCGTCGTCGTCGTCGTCGTCGTCGTCGTCGTCGTCGTCGTCGTCGTCGTCGTCGTCGTCGTCGTCGTCGTCGTCGTCGTCGTCGTCGTCGTCGTCGTCGTCGTCGTCGTCGTCGTCGTCGTCGTCGTCGTCGTCGTCGTCGTCGTCGTCGTCGTCGTCGTCGTCGTCGTCGTCGTCGTCGTCGTCGTCGTCGTCGTCGTCGTCGTCGTCGTCGTCGTCGTCGTCGTCGTCGTCGTCGTCGTCGTCGTCGTCGTCGTCGTCGTCGTCGTCGTCGTCGTCGTCGTCGTCGTCGTCGTCGTCGTCGTCGTCGTCGTCGTCGTCGTCGTCCTCGTCGTCGTCGTCGTCGTCCTCGTCGTCCTCGTCGTCGTCGTCCTCGTCGTCGTCGTCGTCGTCCTCGTCGTCCTCGTCGTCGTCGTCCTCGTCGTCGTCCTCGTCGTCCTCGTCGTCGTCGTCCTCGTCGTCGTCCTCGTCGTCCTCGTCGTCGTCGTCCTCGTCGTCGTCGTCGTCGTCCTCGTCGTCGTCGTCGTCGTCGTCGTCGTCGTCGTCGTCGTCGTCGTCGTCGTCGTCCTCGTCGTCGTCGTCGTCGTCCTCGTCGTCCTCGTCGTCCTCGTCGTCCTCGTCGTCCTCGTCGTCCTCGTCGTCCTCTTCGTCCTCGTCGTCCTCGTCGTCCTCGTCGTCCTCGTCGTCCTCGTCCTCCTCGTCGTCCTCGTCGTCCTCGTCGTCCTCGTCGTCGTCGTCCTCGTCGTCCTCGTCGTCCTCGTCGTCCTCGTCGTCCTCGTCGTCCTCGTCGTCCTCGTCGTCCTCGTCGTCCTCGTCGTCCTCGTCGTCCTCGTCGTCGTCGTCGTCGTCGTCGTCCTCGTCGTCGTCGTCGTCCTCGTCGTCCTCGTCGTCGTCGTCGTCGTCGTCGTCGTCGTCGTCGTCGTCGTCGTCGTCGTCGTCGTCGTCGTCGTCGTCGTCGTCGTCGTCGTCGTCGTCGTCCTCGTCGTCCTCGTCGTCCTCGTCGTCCTCGTCGTCCTCGTCGTCCTCGTCGTCCTCGTCGTCCTCGTCGTCCTCGTCGTCCTCGTCGTCCTCGTCGTCCTCGTCGTCCTCGTCGTCCTCGTCGTCCTCGTCGTCCTCGTCGTCGTCGTCGTCTTCTTCGCACGTCCATCGCACGTCCATCGCATTTTTTACACGACAGATGGCGCTGACTGCTGTGCCTTCTTTACCTATTTGTACTCTGTATGGTGGTAGCAGAGATCAATAGGGAGATTGCCAATGGGCCGATATTCTTGAAACCAATTTTATTTGAGAGTAAACGCGCCACCTGAGCGGGGTCCGTCGAACCGTACCCACGATTTTGATTGGTCGAGTATATATAGATATACTACGCGTGATATTCGTGAGCTCCGTGAGACGCATGGACTATAACGGGTGGCACTTTAAAGCGTATGTTTTCTATTGTCGACGCGTCACCTAGACGGAGAAGCTTCGAACCATACCCACGTTCTTGATTGGTCAAGCGTATGTATCAGAGTACTCTAGCAAACTCGAAACGTGTATAACAACTGAAATACAGTTTTCCCAATCTGTACGTCACGGTAGTTAAATATCATACGTCCATGGTAACGAGTCAACGTGCAAGAGTCTCAGGTTCGAGACCCGATTATTATTACTTTTTTGTTTATTCATGAACAATGCTTATTGAATCTATTAATTAACTTGGAATGTAGCAAATGCATGATTATATTATACTATATACATTTTATTATATTATACAGTTGTGTCTATTTTTATGCCGTTGATACGTTCCACAGAAAACAGCATATAAAAAATATAAGTAAAGTAGAAGGAGGAACCCGGAACTTTCATGAACCTTTAAAACCGCATTAAAAAGCCACCTGCAAATGGATTTTACCTATTGAAATGCTATATTTACATATATTCCGCATATAAAGATCGCGAGGTACATAATGCATGGGTATATGGTATACGGTGTGAAAGCACCCTTATACTAACTGGAAATTCGGTATGAACAGTAGCTTCACGTATAAAGTGTATTTGACTGTGTTGTGTATTCGTAAATTACTAACACCATTCAGAGTACAAATAGGTAATGAAGACACCCCAGTCAGCGCCATCTGTTGGGTAAAAAATGCGATGGACGTGCGAAGACGACGACGACGACGATGACGACGACGACGACGACGACGACGACGACGACGACGACGGACCTGAAATAAAATCATCTCGCTCGCCATCTCAATACACCCTGATCTCGTATACTAATCGTATTGAATTTAGTGGCAATCAATTCAGAACCCTTGATTCCTAGAGTGAATGTATCAATTAATTTTTCTCACATACAGCCGTTCATAAGATATTTGAGTCGAAACACAGGTACAAGCGATGCTTCGAGTAAAGAGTCTCGGCGAGCCGTGCCCCGTACGGCGGGTTGCCTGTACTTGGCGCGAGACTCGACCGAGTCTCTTGATCCAATTAGTGGTGGGGTGAAAAAATTAGTATAAAAACCCTACGATCATCTCAATGCAAGCAGTCTGTCACAATGGAGTTCATCGTGGACGTACAAGGTTTCAAGAAACCCTCGGACGAGTTTGTCTTGAAGGAGCTGTCTGTCATTGAAGTGGGGAGCGATTTCTTCGAGCCTGCGACGTTTCTGTTTTAACCACCGTGTTCATGGAGCTCTCTTCCAGCGAAATACAAGTGCATAAATTTGTGGTTACAACGCAACTTTCATGGTATGTCTTGGAACTCTGGCGATACATCTTACAACCAAGCCAGAAATATTCTTCGAGTTATTTTACGAGATGCTACCAGCATTTATGTAAAAGGATTGGAAAAGAAAAATTGGTTGGAGAAATTCATGGGGCATTCGTTAAACATCGTAAACTTGGGAGATCTGGGCTGCCCCTCGCTGCAAAAATTGAGAAAAAATTCACTTACCCTATGTACGCATCACTATGCTCCGAATTTCAATTGTGCGATGGAAAATGTTAAATCGTTAAGGACTTGGATGATGGAATGTATATTTTTTGATTAAGAATAAAGTGTGTATATGAAAGAAATAAGCAGTTGTATTTTTTTTGTCACTTACGTGGCAATTTATTTAAATTATAAGTATGAACGTTTACAAGTATCGAAATTCCATGAGATTGAACTTCCCACCAAGGTAACGCATACAAAGCCGATTCTCAGCGATATCGAAAACCATCCTTTGAAAAAAATCCTCATCGTCCGTCAGAGTCCTCGAGATCCTTGCTGGCAGGAATACTGAGAAGCTATTCTCCACGTCGACGATGTGTCTTGCTCCAAATTTCGTTTGAATTTACCTTATGCTGGTAATCTTGTATTCTTTTTCAACCTCCAGTTCCGATAACTTTTTCGTTGGCAGGAAACCCTCCAGACGCGCCACTTTGTTAATTTTTGAGAAGTCCATTTTCGCACAGGTTGGATTAAATCTTCTTCTCAAAATCGATTCTTACTTTCAGTTCACGTTCTTTCTCCAAACTCGACGAATTGCGACAGTAAACTAATGAAAGAGCACCAAGCTCTTCCTATATATAGAGGACACACTTCTTTTTCTTAGGAGTGTGAAGGAATTTTAATTAAGTAAACAATTCATGGATCTACATTTCGGCATTATACAAAGGTTTGCTAAATTCTTTGACATCAAAGATCCACCACCGTCTCGATGCACAATTCCTCTCGAATAAATAGTGCACATTAAATTATTGTAAACAATTTTTCGGTAAAGTACAAAGGGTAATTTGAAATGTCCTTTGATTTTACCGTCTCCCCAAGGCCACTGTATCGTAGCGGAACTTGCTAAATTCTTTGGCATCAAAGATCCACCACCGTCTCGATGCGCAATTCTTCTCGAACAAATAGTGCACATTAAATTATTGTAAACATTTTTTTCGGCAACGTACAAAGGATTATTCGACACTTCCTTTGATTTTTACCGTCTCTCCAAGGTCACTGTATCGTAGCGGAACGATAGTGGCGAGGAAGGCGGAGGAGGAACAAGGGGGGGATTATGACGATGATGAAATGTCATCGAAATTCTTCGGCTGACATACGAAGGGTCATTCTTGATCTCCACCGACTCTACATGCTAGTCTGCGGGGAGGGGTAAAGGGTAGGAGCTGCCTCGGGATCGCAAGTACAAAATTCCTAAAATCTGCCGTAATATTTCTGAAATCTGCCGTAAAATCCCTGATACCTGCCGTAATATTTCTGAAATCTGCCGTAAAATCCCTAACACCTGACGTAAAATCCCTGACACCTGACGTAAAACTAGGGCCCCTTCCGATGACGTCAGCCGATGAAGGGGTCGGCGCCGACGACTCCTGCGCGCGTGCATCACCCTCTTCGAAAAAAGGATTCCGGAGACGTCGGTAAACAGAAATCTTTCACACGGGGCCCAATCGTCCTAACTTACCATACACAGGGGGCGCCAACGTCGCTAACCTAGGGGGCCCCACGTCCCTAACTTAGCACGGACGCGAACCCGGATGCCGGTAATATGTCGGTGCAGGAATCTTGGTCCAGAACTCTCCTTGTTTAACTACTTCCGACACCTAGATACAGAAAACTACGTAGCGGAATACCTGGATACCCTGGACTTCCACATCGAACACCTGGACACAGGAAACTACGGAGCGGAACCCCTGAATAACCTGAACTTCCACGTCTGACACCTAGATGCAGGTAACTACGAAGCGGAATACCTGGGCACCCTGGACTTCCACGTCTGACACCTAGATGCAAGAAACTACGAAGTGGAATACCTGGACACCCTGAACTTCCACATCCAGCACCTAGATACAGAAAACTACGAAGCGGAATACCTGGACACCCTGAACTTCCACATCCGACACCTAGATACAGAAGACTACGAAGCGGAATACCTGGACACCCTGGACTTCCACATCCGACACCTAGATATAGAAAACTACGAAGCGGAATACCTGGACACCCTGAACTTCCACATCCGAAACCTAGATACAGAAAACTACGAAGCGGAATACCTGGACACCCTGAACTTCCACATCCGACACCTGGACACAGGAAACTACGGAGCGGAATGCCTGGACACCCTGGACTTCCACGTCCGCCATCTAGATACAGAAAACTACGAAGCAGAACAGTTGGACAAACTTTTACCTAAAATATGAGATACTATGCCGAAGCGCACATATACATACACCCATACACGCGCGCTGCACATGACTGAATTATTCTATACTGTTGTGAAAGCACCCTTATACTAATTGGAAATTCGGTATGAACGGTAGCTTCACTTATAAAGTGTATTTGATTGTGTTGTGTATTCGTAAATTACTACCACCATACAGAGTACAAATAGGTAAAGAAGACACAGCAGTCAGCGCCATCTGTCGTGTAAAAATGCGATGGACGTGCGAAGACGACGACGACAACGACGACGACGACGGAACTGAAATAAAATCATCTCGCTCGCCATCTCAATACGCCCTGATCTCGTATACTAATCGTATTGAACGTGGGGGCAATCAATTCAGGACCCTCAATTCCTATAGTGAATGTATCAATAACTTTTTCTCATGTATAGCGATTAATAAGATATTTCGTTCGAAACACAGGTATAAGAGTTGATGACTCAAGTAAAGAGTCTCGGCGAGCTGTGCCCTGTACAGCCGGTTGCCTGTACTTGGCACGAGACTCGACCGAGTCTCTTGATTGATTAGTAACTGACGATCGTTGGTGAACATTTTGTAAGGAAGACTTTCATTTTAGAAGGGGTTTGGTGCATTGTCAGGAAGTTTTCAGAATTTGGATGCATGTTATGACAAAATCAGGGTTGTTACATCCGATTGGTCAATAGAATTCTTACTACAAATCTTCGATCGGCGAATTCCTCTTCAAGTTAGTGCATTAACCGAATCATCTTAAATGTAAGGTTTATAGAGAAAGCGGGGGAAGATAGTTCGTAGGAGTCCTGACGGGCGCGGTTTCGCGGTGCTATGATGAACTCTCTTCCGACTGTTCCGTTCAGCATTATTGTCTGTACCATCCTTATTTTTTTGTTTGTCGTGATATTTCTTTCCATCCGCTCATCCACCTAAAGTGTTGTAGTGTAGGTGTGATCCCCCAAAAAACACTTACGTTTAAAAAACTACGCCAAGTACAGGTGTGCTTTGTATTCCTCTAATATAAAGTATTGATATCAGATTATTGAGGCCAACTACATAAGTCACTACATGTTTGCCTATTATATGATCTAGCACTGGCCGATCATTTTAATTGTATTTTCAAAATTTCCTATAACGTTTTCACTACTCTTTTACATTACTACTGTTTCTCGTAGTTGATTATGAATTAATGGTTATTTAATAATTAATAAAACTTTAGCTGATTCCTTATCGAGTACTACTTGGCGGGTCCGTGCATTTCTTGATATAAATTTGCATTCATAATGCCAGTCATTAAACTCAAAACCAATGTCAACTTTCTATATAGAGCTTATTACCGATAACTCGTTAATAATAATCACGGTAAAATCTTAATAACAAACTTATACTTTTAGGATACTATTAGTAAGTTCAAAGTAAGTACTTTGGAATTTCTGGCACGGACCCGCCAAGTAGTACTCGATAAGGAATCAGCTAAAGTTTTATTAATTATTAAATAACCATTAATTCATAAGCAACTACGAGAAACAGTAGTAATGTAAAAGAGTAGTGAAATTGTTATAGGAAATTTTGAGAATACAATTAAAATGATGGGCCAGTGCTAGATCATATAATAGGCAAACATGTAGTGACTTATGTACTTGGCCTCAATAATCTGATATCACTACTTTTTATTAGAGGAATACACAGCACACCTGTACTTGGCGTAGTTTTTTACACGTAAGTGTTTTTTGGGGGATATCACAAGTTTTTGTTGTTCAACGGGACATAGAAGTATTAAGCACTGAAATCTATATTGTCGTCACAGATATAAAATGTAAATGCATTATGATGTTGCTAATCAGAAAAATATATTGCGGTGTCGAAAATGTTTAATGGCATATAAATTTAATTTGTAAGTTCCTTTTTCTAGAAATGCATAAAGACATATACAAATTTTTAAAGAAAATGTAATCTTCAATGCATATAAGCGTCGTTAATCGTGTCCAGCTTGTTGAAGCCGTGTGGTAAACGTAAGAGAGGAGAGTGTGCTGGATTATTTCAGGCCTTGTACCTCAGGCCGTGCGAACATCAAAGAGGATACTATAGTTTGAGCGAAGCGCCAAAGCTTGTTGCACACTTTTCTGGACTTCTACGTCCGACACCTAGATACAAGAAACTACGGAGCGGAACACCTGGACACCCTGAACTTCCACATCCGACACCTAGATACAGAAAACTACGAAGCGGAATACCTGGACACCCTGGACTTCCACATCCGACACCTAGATACAGAAAACTACGAAGCGGAATACCTGGACACCCTGAACTTCCACATCCGACACCTAGATGAGTGATGACCACTGGCACCACTGATATATATACTAACTGGATAAGAGCTGGCCGCCATAATGGTGTAACCATTTGAAGCTTGGATTCGACTACCGCGACGCCTGGCAGTCAGGCACGGTACTACGTAGGTCGCGGCATATTTAATAAAAGGATGGAGTAAAGTAGTAGGAACCCACGGATCGTTTATATACGGAATTAATGCAAATAATAAAACGGTACATATACAGTTTGTGGAGAAACTTGAATGTTGCATTTTATTATGGTATATGTTATAATATTGCCTTTTATGGTGATGAATGGCAATATTACAACATATATATCTTACTATTTGTAAATGAAACTGAAATTGATTACTTATATACAATTGAGTAGATCAGATATAGATCTTTTTACTCCGTTCCCAGGAGTATCTCGGTATTGCTGTTGTTCATCTGTCCCACAACCCTGATATAGTGCGATGCTTTTTGATGTTCAATCTGTTGAATATTGAAGGTATCAAATAATAAGTAGGCAAAGTAGGGTATGTACGCAAGGTACTTTCTTAATTAATGCATAGATATATAATGGTTTCATAAAAAAAATAGAAACATTTGAAGTATCACAGCTTTCATATGAACACCTACCTCAATATTATTGATAGAAAAATTTAGACTAATAATTGGCAAAAGTAGTACATAGATATATTCTTAAAATAACTATCTTTGGTAACAATATCACAGCAAATGAAATCACATGCAGTTATTAATTAGCCCAAATGATCTGCCGGTCTAATCTTTTTTTGTGATGTTGCATATTTCTGCCTGATAAGGTAGCATTTCTTTTGTCTTGTTCGAGGAGTGTCTTCATAATGGTGATCATGCTTGAATAGCTCTCGCCGCCGTGATGTCCTTGGTGTTAGTTGCTCCTGACAAGTAGACGATTTCGGAGTTGAAATAGAACAACTCGGTGTTGACATTTCCAGACCTGGATGTACAAATTATAAATACGTGTATTTCTTTGAATAAAATTTATAAATATTGCTTTTTCTCAATTGAATCAACTAGTTAATAAGCATACTCACTCAGTGTGGGAAGTATTGCTTCTGCAGAACTTGACTCCTTAGTACAGCTTGGTTGATCCATTGACGTAGATGGAGGACTTGTCGTAGGCAGTGACATGTCAACCTTTAATCCTGCACAGTTATTAATTACCCGTTTATTCATTTTTCAATAAAGAAAAAAAAAGACTTACCTGGAAGTAAATAATCAACGACGTATGAAGAAGACAATGATAAACATTTATTTATCAATATACTCTGAACACGTAAGTGAACTAATAATGAACAAGTATGCAATATACGTACTTTTACTTAAAGCCTGGCCTACATCGGAAGTTCTATGTGCCTCAATTCTGTCTTGTAGAAAAATTGTAGGCACGCTACCCTTGCGCAGTCTTGTTATATTCCACCAGCGCTCAAAGCAATCGCTGGTGAAATGGTTAGAGCAAAGATCTGCTGTTTTTCCTGGTAACCAATCTGGTCTGCCCATATACCTGGGAATCTAAAAAAGTTGTCAAGAGTTATTATTCAACCCTAACCTCCAAAGAATTCATTTTGTAGTTATTGTTCATTATTTGTACATAATATATTATTGTACGTTATTCATTATATAGTTGTACTTACCTGTGAAACGTTATTCCTTTTTCTGTTGTACATTTCTTGCAATACACACATCTTCCCATTTTATTATTTTTGGCAGATCCTATTTCTCCTGCTTTAACACAACTATGAAATAGCACCATTTAACACTATGTGAATGTAAACAGCTTAGTACCGTGCCTGACTGCCAGGCGTCGCGGTAGTCGAATCCGAGCTTCTAATCGTTACATGTCTCGACTGAGGCCTGCCATAGTGAACTCGTATCCAGTTAGTATATTGCGACGATATTTCGCTCGTCGGCAAAACCAAACGCAATAAAACCGGAATTCGGGAACGGAAGTGGTCTCAGCAAACTCAAAACGGTTGTTGGGCGCCAGGTACCCTCTAAGGAGCACCACGAGCTCGGAGCTCGTTATCTATACCAGACGGATCGCGAGAGATTATTGGTCCGGGGTAACCAATTGCCACCAGGCAAACTAAACCTAAAGGAGCCACCAGGCGAACTAAAACTAAAGGCACCACGGCCACGCAAAATCAGATAGGGGCACCACGGCCAAGAAAAGATAGTAGCGTAACTAACCTAAAGGCACCACGGCCACTCAAAACAGATAGGGGCACCACGGCCAAGAAAAAGAATATCAAACGTAACTAAACCTAACGGTTACCCGGAACTCGAACGCTAATACTAAATCAGACCACTACCTGTCCCAAGGTACGCCGCTTCGGAGGCTAGCTCGTCGGAAGCGTCGCGGCGTTCAAGAGGCAAGGAAGGAACAAACTCGGCCAAGGACTGAGAGGAAAGTAATACGCAAAACTACAAGAAAATAATCAAAATTAATTAGTTAACGCACCAGAGCTGTATTAGGCAAACAAAAGTCCAAAGGATCAATAACTTCAATAGCAAGAGTACAAAAGCATTAACTCAGGCATTAGTGAGGGTGCGAGCGAAAGCCAAGCATAGTTTTACAAAAGTCTTAAAATTAAGGTACAATAATCAATATCCAAAATCGGAATCTATACAATGCAAAAGAGAAATAAGAATCGCCAAATAGAATTTCGGAAATTATAGTCGCAGCATCATTATCGAAAAATAACGACCGAAAGCGCTACGCGTGGGCGCGCACGCGAGGAAGACACGGGCACGCGGGCTCGCTACTTCTATAAGACGAAATCCACCGAAGATGATACGGTCGGAAGAATCGAATACCTCGGAATAAACTAACAAATTCGTGTTTAAATAAAATAACTAAATAACGAGAAAGCCAAAAATCGGAACGCAAGGAACGGCAGAGGAACGGCAGCGGAACGAACTGCGCGGTTCCAATTCTCACACGCGTGAAATTATAACCGCGGTCGACAATCGTAATACGAAAGAGTCACGCAAAAGAAATTATAATACGACGAAACCCGACAAAAGAATAAGGCGCGCGGGTTCGTTAACACCACTACGAAGATCGCGAACACGAAAATAGCACAATAATCAGAAATGTCACAATAAATTAATACAGAATATGGCACACACAAAAATAGATCACAGTCCGAAAAATATAAAATATTATAGCGAATATTTAATTATGGTTGCTCGACAAGACGTTCTCGGAACAGATAGTACAATTTCGAGACCGGCTGAAGGCTCGGCGTCGAGGAACGTAAACACTAAGGTCACCTCGAAGGGCGCCTGGCGCGTGACGTCAGAGGGACGTACGCGACACGTAAAATTTACCAAAAAGGTTCTCAGCGAAAGAGACAAAAATACCTTAAAGTTTGCCAACGATAATTAAATACGCGAACACCAGCAAAAATTCACAGAGAGTTCAATAGAAAGTATCGCACACAAAGACAGAATTAGGAAAATCGGAAACATAAGTCGCAAATCAAAGCGTGAAGCAAGTGAAAAGATTTAGTTAATCTAGCCCAGTTAACGCAAAGAAAATTATAGAAACAGTGTGAATCGAAAAGATCAGAATAAATACGGCGTGGGCTCGCCACTGACTTTAACGGAACTTAAAGTTCGAAAATCTCCCAGTAATTAGACAAAAGCAGAAAAATAATACTTTTACGGCAATCGATATCTCCTAACAATAGGCACAATATTATAAATTGTCAGCGAGAGAATCTGGCTGAAGAACAACCAAGCCGGTCACCCGGGGTCAAGCGTTCAAACAGGCGGATTCCCACGTTTCGGTTAGCGAAGATTCCAGAAAAGTTAATCACAGAAAAGTATAAAGCATGAATCATATAAGAAAACGCAAAATCGGAAAACTCAACACTATCACTAAAAACGGCACTATCGTCCTTTATACTATATTAGGCGGAAAGACATTCGCCCGATAACGACCAAGGAAATTCGTCACCGGCTAAACGGACGGTTTAGCCGTGCACGTGTCTATAATCTTCAATATCACTAAAAATTAGAAACGGTTAAGTAAGCGAAAGATCTCACCACAATAAAATGGGACTAAAGCGTAAAGCGTAAAGCGTCAATAAATCCTCAAAAGCCCTCAAGGCACGGTTTCCCGTTATCTCTCTTTCTCTTTCTCTATCTCTCTTTCTTTCTCTTTTTCGGGTCTGGTTCGCAGGGATACTTTGAAATGCGTGAATTCGCCTTGATACTTCGCACGACAATGAGTGATCGATCCTGGATCGTTGGCGAGCGGGCGTAGGTGAGGCGGGACGGCACCGGAATGGGCCGAACGTTGACGACGGCAGCCGAACTCTCCCGAGTGTCGACGCGCAGCGACGGAAACAGCCGGACGGAATCGAGCGGCGATCCTGACGGCACGGTCCTTGAAGCACGCTGGGCCTTGCGGGTTGAGGAGGCGCAGGCGGCTTCTCAGCCGGACGGAGGCGCTGCCATGGACGATCGGCCGTCCTTAGGCGGCCCAGGGAGGAAAACCTCATCTCCCTGCCGGTCGTATCGGCGGCGGATAGGCCCAGAGGGCAGCCCTCGCCGGCCGACGGAAACGGCGGAGCCCCCTCCCGGGTGCTCCAGGGCTTCTCTCGGTGTCGTGGCAGCGGCAGGATCCCGGCGACATCCAGGTCGGCGGGACCGGCGGGCATCTCTTGTTCGGTGGAGGCGGCATGGCATCCCTGTCCGGTGGTCCATAAGTCTCCAAAAAGCGGCATCAAACAGCCATAACGTCATAAAATCCTCAAAAATCTCCACGGCGTCGGTCCTGTCCTCACGCCTGTCGCTCGTTGTTGAGAGACTCGAGAGTAGAGATTGCATATACGTAATAGAAACAAAATAATAATTAATCGCAAGAAACGTAATCGGAACTGACAACAAGGACGATAGTGGACGTTCACAAACGGAAAACTTAAGAATAGCGCAACATACGAAATTTCGCTGGTGGATTGTCGTGCGGAGCTTAGGTAGCGTGGGAAAAAACAGTTTAGTAATTTTTGTGGCGAGATTCGGCAGAATCACGTCACAATATATATCAGTGACTGGCACACAACCCGATTGCGCACACGCCCAGTTGGACACAAATCATTGGACACAACACGATTGGACACAGTGTCGATTCCGCACAGCCATATTGGACACAATGCCGATACGACACATTAGTTTTGGACACAGACCGTTTAGCATGCGATAACATTGGACACATTAGAACTGTGTCCAATCTTGTTGTGGCGAATTGGTTTCGTGTGGGATCTGACTACGTAAGGACGGACTGTGAAATTGGACACAGATAGTTGTAGATAAATTTCAGATAATTCATTGGACACAAAGCTAGCTGCACAATAAGGTATATCGATGTAACCAGAACTCTACAAGAAGTGAGGGAATGTGAACTGCTGTGGTACATTTATAATAAATTTATTATATATCTTCTAAAAATGATCTTCCAATATTTGTAACTTTACAAAGTGTTCGCGTCAACTAGGTAGAGATAATCGTCATCAGGCATAAATGAATTCTATGTTCAATGTTTCTTGTTAATGACTTGGTAATGCATTTTAATGAAATTTTTAATTATTATCTTAATTATAACATGATAATTTACACTAGCTAACGGGATTTGTGAGTTGAAAGTCACACGTTTTGTAAAGAATACGACTATTGGTGAATATTTTATAATAATGTAATAATGGGCTAGATTTTTACCCCGTAACCGTACAGAACAGTTATACGTCACAATACTATTTTTTCACTCATATTTGAATCCTTGATATTGCAGCTTTTTAATATGCATATATGTATTTAAATTCTGTTGGCATAAACTTATGAGCGTTCACTTCCCTATAATCCAGCATGTAACATTTCTATAATAACTTCAACATTATTTCAGAAAACTACGGAAGAACCTGTGCCATTGATCTCGTATGTATAATATTTGTGCAGCTAGCTTTGTGTCCAATGCATTATCTGAAATTTATCTACAACTATCTGTGTCCAATTTCACGGTCCGTCCTTACGTAGTCAGATCGCACACGAAACCAATTCGCCACAACAAGATTGGACACAGTTCTAATGTGTCCAATGTTATCGCATGCTAAACGGTCTGTGTCCAAAACTAATGTGTCGTATCGGCATTGTGTCCAATCTTGCTGTGCGGAATGGACACTGTGTCCAATCGTGTTGTGTCCAATGATTTGTGTCCAACTGGGCGTGTGCGCAATCGGGTTGTGTGCCAGTGGGCACCCCCCCACCTAGATACAGAAAACTACGTAGCGGAATACCTGGATACCCTGGACTTCCACATCCAGTACCTAGATACAAGAAACTACGGAGCGGAATACCTGGACACCCTGAACTTCCACATCCGACACCTAGATACAGAAAACTACGAAGCGGAATATCTGGATACCCTGAACTTCCACATCCGGCACCTAGATACAGAAAACTACGAAGCGGAATACCTGGACACCCTGGACTTCCACATCCGACACCTAGATACAGAAAACTACGAAGCGGAATACCTGGATACCCTGAACTTTCACATCCGACACCTAGATACAGAAAACTACGTAGCGGAATACCTGGATACCCTGGACTTCCACATCCAACACCTGGACACAGGAAACTACGGAGCGGAATACCTGGACACCCTGAACTTCCACATCCGACACCTAGATACAGAAAACTACGAAGCGGAATACCTGGATACCCTGAACTTCCACATTCGGCACCTAGATACAGAAAACTACGAAGCGGAATACCTGGACACCCTGAACTTTCACATCCGACACCTGGACACAGGAAACTACGGAGCGGAATGCCTGGACACCCTGGACTTCTACGTCCGACACCTAGATACAGAAAACTACGAAGCGGAATACCTGGACACCCTGAACTTTCACATCTGACACCTGGACACAGGAAACTACGAAGCGGAATGCCTAGACACCCTGGACTTCTACGTCCGACACCTAGATACAGAAAACTACGAAGCGGAATACCTGGACACCCTGGACTTCCACGTCCGCCATCTAGATACAGAAAACTACGAAGCAGAACAGTTGGACAAACTGTCACCTAAAATACGAGGAACTATGCCGAAGCACACATATACATACACCCATATACGCGCGCTGCACATGACTGAATTATTCTATACTGTTGTGCAAGCACCCTTATACTAATTGGAAATTCGGTATGAACGGTAGCTTCACTTATAAAGTGTATTTGATTGTGTTGTGTATTCGTAAATTACTACCACCAGAGATGAATAGGGAGATTGCCAATGGGCCGATATTCTTGAAACCAATTTTATTTGAGAGTAAACGCGCCACCTGAGCGGGGGGCCGTCGAACCGTACCCACGTTTTTGATTGGTCGAGTATATATAGATATACTACGCGTGATATTCGTGAGCTCCGTGAGACGCATGGACTATAACGGGTGGCACTTTAAAGCGTATGTTTTCTATTGTCGACGCGTCACCTAGACGGAGAAGCTTCGAACCATACCCACGTTTTTGATTGGTCAAGCGTATGTATCAGAGTACTCTAGCAAACTCGAAACGTGTATAACAACTGAAATACAGTTTTCCCAATCTGTACGTCACGGTAATTAACTATCATACGTCCATGGTAACGAGTCAACGTGCAAGAGTCTCGGGTTCGAGACCCGATTATTATTACTTTTTTGTTTATTCATGAACAATGCTTATTGAATCTATTAATTAACTTAGAATGTAGCAAATGCATGATTATATTATACTATATACATTTTATTATATTATACAGTCGTTTTTTTTAGGTGTTGACCATATTATATAGAACCAGCCGACAATTTTAATTATTTAAATTATGAATACTGACCAAAAAAATTATGGATTCTTCTTACGTCGCATCTCACAACAATTTGGAAGGAGGACAATGGAACTATTGAAGACTTGGAAATTACATTCGAGAAAAATCACCACCCTGCAACATCAACTCATATTCCTTCTGAGATGTAGAAGTAAGAAGTTATTTCCGAAACACCTACAACAATTTGGTAATAGCCATAGAATTTTTAACACTCTTAATAACACTCAAAAATTTAACAATATTATTACCAACACCCGTAGTAGATTACTGAACGTAGAGATTAGAGAAGTTAACTATAATATTAATAGAGTCAATAGAATATTAAGAAATACCGAAAGCAATATGAGACTATTCCTACCACCACACATAGTACATGAATTTTTACATATTGAAAATGCAAATCTTAGACAACTATCTAACCGCACTAGAAACAAAAAAAAAAAACAAGGCTGCATATGGTCAACACCAAAGAAAAAACATATTATATAGAACCAGCCGACAATTTTAATTATTTAAATTATACAGTCGTGTCTATTTTTATGCCGTTGATACGTTCCACAGAAAACAGCATATAAAAAATATAAGTAAAGTAGAAGGAGGAACCCGGAACTTTCATGAACCTTTAAAACCGCATTAAAAAGCCACCTGCAAATGGATTTTACCTATTGAAATGCTATATTTACATATATTCCGCATATAAAGATCGCGAGGTACATAATGCATGGGTATGTCCAGTCTATTGACATATAGTGTGGACTACGCGATCCCTACCTTAGATCCTTTGAAAAATTGTCCGCTCAAATAAACAAAGAGGAAATGAGGTGGCGGCCAATTGTTCTCCTTTTCTAATGTTCCCATTGCCTATGTTTTCTATACTCTCGTACTACGGCTGCTGGTTAGAAGAAGATAGGGCTTGGCCGCCACCAGTCGTTATCTTTTTCTTTCAGCCGACCATTTTTTCTGTCTATGCGTAGTCCATACTATATGTCGATGGACCAGTCTATTTGTACTGATAAGGGGAGGAAACGGTATGAGAAATGAAGTTCCGAATGAGACTTCGTAATGATGAAACCTCATACCATGCTCAAGTTCTACAGACCAATGGGCAGCCAATTTTGATAAAAAGAGCCCTAAAGTTTGTATGGGAACTTATATATCTAAAGGTGTAACTTTAGCTATAAGTGGGTTGGCGGGCGAAGCGGTAGCGTGTCAACTTGATAAGCCAAGGGTTCCCTGCTCGAATTTCTGTGCTCGAGATTTTTAATTTCACGAATTTTTTTGCATGTTACTTATGAGTTTGTTTAATATTATAATAATAATCATGCAAATATGTGTTGTCATTACAATTCTATTATTTTTGCTTCTTGTAAATAATAAAAATTTAGAAATAAAATGCAAAAAAATTTATGAAAAAAAGAAGTTTACAAGCAGAGACTCGAACACGAAAACTTAAAAAGTCACAAGCCTGTATGTTCAATTTTTTTTGAAAAATGGAATTTCACATTGAATAAATGATTTGTTACTTATTTTTTTATTATTTTTGTAAAATTTATTAATAAAGTTCAATCATTACTCATAAAAATTTTTTAAAAATTTCATGCAAAAAGAATTGAACCTTGTGACTTTTTTTTAAGTTTTTGTGTCCGAGTCCCTGCTCGTAAACTTTTTTTTTCATGAATTTTTTGAATTTTATTTCTAAATTCGTTTAATAATATAATAATAATCAAGCAAATATGTATTGCCATACATGTCTGTATGTCATACATGTCATACGTATCATACCTGATACGTTTATATTTATTCGCTGTTTGCTTCGAAATGTAAAGCGAACTGCCACTTTCGAGACCCAAGAAACAAATGATGAAAACGCACGGGAGGCACATTCACGGGACTTTTTGGAAAAAACAAAGCGGAGAAGGATGGCACTCTATCTGAATTTTTAATATCATAAATAATATGTATTAAAATGAAGAGCATATTAAAAAAAAAACAATTATTTTATATCGTGATATAAAACGCAAAATATATCTGTTTAGACATATTTTGTTTCATATATTTTTGGGTAGCTTAATTAGGGTGCTTCTATGGGCAATCGCATGAAATGCCATAAATTCTGAATTTTTCAGTATATTTGTCAATACACTGTGCAAGCTCTTACGAAGTTTTAAGGGGTTATATACAGTCAGGAGGCCCAGAAAAATTCATTTTTCAAGAATTTTTCTTAAGAAGACCTTTTAATGTATTAAAGTAAAATTTTGTACACATATTATAGTAACTTTTAACTGTATTTTAACATTTTTTATTTGTAAAAATAATTATTTTGAAAGCTGTTATAGCTGATCTCCGGGAGCACCTCTAAAAAAAGGCGTCTTGCGGTGAGCACGATATCTCTGGACTGGATCATTTAAAATGAAAAAACCAAAAATATTTCGTTAATATAATGTATTATCTTGTAATTGATCGAAGGAATAAGCAAAATAATAATTTTTCACAAAATGGGGGCTTCTCAAAAAAAAAATCGGTTTTTGACAAAAGTTTAGGCCTTAAATTGTTTATAAAATGAAAAATATTTATCGGTGAGAAAAAACCGTCGATTAATTACTAAAAAATATACTTAAAAAGCTTGTGTTAAAATTTCAGACTGATCGGTTCAGCCGTTTCCGAGAAATCTTGCTCACCGACTTTAAAAACGCAGCTTTGAGAAAAACGCGTTTAAATTTTCAAAAGCACTTTACATATACTTGCCACGTCATTACAAATGTGCGTGTAATGATTGGCTGTCCCCAATGGGAGGAGACTGAGGAGGAGTTACCAGTTTTCACGCGCTTATTATTGGCTTACTTTAATCTTTAATGATTAATAAACTAATTAAAATTTTTGATTTTTGTTAACGCCAATATTTTTATTTTTTTCACGCCGGATCTAACGGTATGTCTCTTGTCCGGGGCTTAAGATACACCCTGTATAACCCCTTAAAGTAATCGCTTACCTCGTTACTTAAATATTTGAAGTCAAAAGTGACCGTTCTATTCAGCTTTATGCATAGGCCTTATAACGTTATAAGCCCACACATCGATATATCGTCCCACATCTTTTTCCAAACAAATTCGAGCCATATATAAAATTGATAATAAGTAGTGAACAATATAAGGAAGGTTTACAGAAAGTTTTACTGAGATCGCCTACGTTCTAAAAAATTAATATCGGTCAGCGTAAATGAATTTTGATTGAAAATGTGTCTAATGCCAAAAAATTGTGGTGAATTGACAACACTGTATTTGAGATAGGAGGGTCTAATGGTATGTGTAACGCACACACTCGTATTTTTGTTACATATATACACCTATAGTTCGCATGCAATTTTATAAATATAAGAATTACTCGAGCCAGCTGTTGCAATCTGTCAATCATATTATCAGAGCTGCTACGCGAAGCGCGCCGCTCATAGTCGGCAACCAAAAAAAATGAACACGCCATTGTCAAGCTATCTCAATAATTACGAGTAATTGAAACTCGCATATTTAGGTATATAGTCGAATGCAAATAATATCTCCAATCTTTAATAATCTAAATTATCGTTTCTTAAAAGATTTTATCGCTATCTAGCGATTTATTTATATTTCTAAAATTGCTGTCCATAGAAACACCTTAATAAATTTTACAAAAATAATAAAAAAATAAGTAACTTAAATCATTTTTTCAATGTGAAATTCCATTTTCCTCACATTTATCAACTTTTAAGAAATTCCTAGTTTTACTAACAATCATTAATTTTTTAATGTCTTCTGATATTAGTTTTGGCACATCGTTTTCAACAACAAAGTCCATTTCTAGAGTGAAAGGAATTTTACATTGAAAAAGTAAATTACTTATTTTTTGATCATTTTTGGAAAATTTATTTATAAAGTTCAATAGCTACTCATAACAATTAAAAAAAATTGGATGTAAAAAAAAATTGAACATACAGGCTTGTGACTTTTTAAGTTTTCGTGTTCGAGTCTCTGCTTGTAAACTTCTTTTTTTCATAAATTTTTTTGCATTTTATTTCTAAATTTTTATTATTTACAAGAAGCAAAAATAATAGAATTGTAATGACAACACATATTTGCATGATTATTATTATAATATTAAACAAACTCATAAGTAACATGCAAAAAAATTCGTGAAATTAAAAATCTCGAGCACAGAAATTCGAGCAGGGAACCCTTGGCTTATCAAGTTGAAACGCTACCGCTTCGCCCGCCAACCCACTTATAGCTAAAGTTACACCTTTAGATATATAAGTTCCCATACAAACTTTAAGGCTCTTTTTATCAAAATTGGCTGCCCATTGGTCTGTAGAACTTGAGCATGGTATGAGGTTTCATCATTACGAAGTCTCATTCGGAACTTCATTTCTCATACCGTTTCCTCCCCTTATCAGTACAAATAGACTGGTCCATCGACATATAGTATGGACTACGCATAGACAGAAAAAATGGTCGGCTGAAAGAAAAAGATAACGACTGGTGGCGGCCAAGCCCTATCTTCTTCTAACCAGCAGCCGTAGTACGAGAGTATAGAAAACATAGGCAATGGGAACATTAGAAAAGGAGAACAATTGGCCGCCACCTCATTTCCTCTTTGTTTATTTGAGCGGACAATTTTTCAAAGGATCTAAGGTAGGGATCGCGTAGTCCACACTATATGTCAATAGACTGGACATACCCATGCATTATGTACCTCGCGATCTTTATATGCGGAATATATGTAAATATAGCATTTCAATAGGTAAAATCCATTTGCAGGTGGCTTTTTAATGCGGTTTTAAAGGTTCATGAAAGTTCCGGGTTCCTCCTTCTACTTTACTTATATTTTTTATATGCTGTTTTCTGTGGAACGTATCAACGGCATAAAAATAGACACGACTGTATAATTTAAATAATTAAAATTGTCGGCTGGTTCTATATAATATGTTTTTTCTTAGGTGTTGACCATATGCAGCCTTGTTTTTTTTTTGTTTCTAGTGCGGTTAGATAGTTGTCTAAGATTTGCATTTTCAATATGTAAAAATTCATGTACTATGTGTGGTGGTAGGAATAGTCTCATATTGCTTTCGGTATTTCTTAATATTCTATTGACTCTATTAATATTATAGTTAACTTCTCTAATCTCTACGTTCAGTAATCTACTACGGGTGTTGGTAATAATATTGTTAAATTTTTGAGTGTTATTAAGAGTGTTAAAAATTCTATGGCTATTACCAAATTGTTGTAGGTGTTTCGGAAATAACTTCTTACTTCTACATCTCAGAAGGAATATGAGTTGATGTTGCAGGGTGGTGATTTTTCTCGAATGTAATTTCCAAGTCTTCAATAGTTCCATTGTCCTTCTTCCAAATTGTTGTGAGATGCGACGTAAGAAGAATCCATAATTTTTTTGGTCAGTATTCATAATTTAAATAATTAAAATTGTCGGCTGGTTCTATATAATATGTTTATTATATAACGACTGTATAATATAATAAAATGTATATAGTATAATATAATCATGCATTTGCTGCATTCCAAGTTAATTAATAGATTCAATAAGCATTGTTCATGAATAAACAATAAAGTAATAATAATCGGGTCTCGAACCCGAAACTCTTGCACGAGCGGAATGCCTGGACACCCTGGACTTCTACGTCCGACACCTAGATACAGAAAACTACGAAGCGGAATACCTGGACACCCTGAACTTTCACATCTGACACCTGGACACAGGAAACTACGAAGCGGAATGCCTAGACACCCTGGACTTCTACGTCCGACACCTAGATACAGAAAACTACGGAGCGGAACACCTGGACACCCTGGACTTCCACATCCGACAGCTAGATACAGAAAACTATGGAGCGGAATACCTGGATACCCTGGACTTCCACATCCAACACCTGGACACATGAAACTACGAAGCGGAATGCCTGGACACCCTGGACTTCCACATCCGACACCTAGATACAGAAAACTATGGAGCGGAATACCTGGATACCCTGGACTTCCACATCCAACACCTGGACACATGAAACTACGAAGCGGAATACCTCGATACCCTGGACTTCCAC
The DNA here is from genome assembly GCA_963971525.1 of Cephus spinipes. Classification (NCBI taxonomy): domain Eukaryota; kingdom Metazoa; phylum Arthropoda; class Insecta; order Hymenoptera; family Cephidae; genus Cephus; species Cephus spinipes. Next base: position 10,060,612 of record OZ020580.1, on the reverse strand, counting down.
ATCCAACACCTGGACACAGAAAACTACGAAGCGGAATACTTGGACACCCTGATCTGCCACATCCGACACCTGGACACAGGAAACTACGGAGCGAAATGCCTGGACACCCTGAACTTCCATATCCGACACCTAGATACAGAAAACTACGAAGGGGAATACCTGGACACCCTGAACTTCCACATCCGACACCTGGACACAGGAAACTACGGAGCGAAATGCCTGGACACCCTGGACTTCTATGTCCGACACCTAGATACAGAAAACTATGAAGCGGAATACGTGGACATCCTGGACTTCCACATCCGACACCTGGACACAGGAAACTACGGAGCGGAATGCCTGAACATCCTGGACTTCCACATCCGACACCTGGATACAGAAAACTACGAAGCGGAATACCTGGACACCCTGGACTTCCACGTCCGCCATCTGGATACAGAAAACTACGAAGCAGAACTGTTGGACAAACTGTCACCTAAAATACGAGGAACTATGCCGAAGCACACATATACATAACCCATATACGCGCGCTGCACATGAATGCTATTAAAAACTGAATAATTCTATACTGTTGTGAAAGCAGCCTTATACTAACTGGAAATTCGGTATGAACGGTAGCTTCATGTATAAAGTGTATTCGATTGTGTGTATTCGTAAATTACTAACACCATACAGAGTACAAATAGGTAAAGAAGGCACAGCAGTCAGCGCCATCTGTCGTGTAAAAAATGCGATGGACGTGCGAAGACGACGACGACGACGACGACGATGACGACGACGACGGAACTGAAATAAAATCATCTCGCGCGCCATCTCAATACGCCCTGATCTCGTATACTAATCGTATTGAACGTGGGGGCAATCAATTCAGGACCCTCAATTCCTATAGTGAATGTATCAATAACTTTTTCTCATGTATAGCGGTTAATAAGATATTTCGTTCCAAACACAGGTATCAAGAGACTCGGTCGAGTCTCGCGCCAAGTACAGGCAACCGGCTGTACAGGGCGCAGCTCGCCGAGACTCTTTACTTGAGTCAACTCTTATACCTGTGTTTGGAACGAAATATCTTATTAACCGCTATACATGAGAAAAAGTTATTGATACATTCACTATAGGAATTGAGGGTCCTGAATTGATTGCCCCCACGTTCAATACGATTAGTATACGAGATCAGGGTGTATTGAGATGGCGAGCGAGATGATTTTATTTCAGTTCCGTCGTCGTCGTCATCGTCGTCGTCGTCGTCGTCGTCGTCGTCGTCGTCGTCGTCTTCGCACGTCCATCGCATTTTTTACACGACAGATGGCGCTGACTGCTGTGCCTTCTTTACCTATTTGTACTCTGTATGGTGGTAGTAATTTACGAATACACAATACAATCAAATACACTTTATACGTGAAGCTACCGTTCATACCGAATTTCCAGTTAGTATAAGGGTGCTTTCACAACAGTATAGAATTATCCAGTTTTTAATAGCATTCATGTGCAGCGCGCGTATATGGGTGTATGTATATGTGTGCTTCGGCATAATTCCTCGTATTTTAGGTGACAGATTGTCCAACTGTTCTGCTTCGTAGTTTTCTATATCTAGATGGCCGACGTGGAAGTCCAGGGTGTCCAGGTATTCCGCTTCGTAGTTTCTTGTATCTAGGTACTGGATGTGGAAGTTCAGGGTGTCCAGGTATTCCGCTCCGTAGTTTCTTGTATCTAGGTACTGGATGTGGAAGTCCAGGGTGTCCAGGTGTTCCGCTCCGTAGTTTCTTGTATCTAGGTACTGGATTTGGAATTCCAGGGTATCCAGGCATTCCCCTTCGTAGTTTTCTGTATCTAGGTGTCGGATGTGGAAGTTCAGGGTGTCCAGGTATTCCGCTTCGTAGTTTTCTGCATCTAGGTGTCGAATATGGAAGTCCAGGGTGTCCAGGTATTCCGCTCCGTAGTTTCTTGTATCTAGGTACTGGATGTGGAAGTCCAGGGTGTCCAGGTATTCCGCTCCGTAGTTTCTTGTATCTAGGTACTGGATGTGGAAGTCCAGGGTGTCCAGGTATTCCGCTCCGTAGTTTCTTGTATCTAGGTACTGGATGTGGAAGTCCAGGGTGTCCAGGTGTTACGCTCCGTAGTTTCTTGTATCTAGGTACTGGATGTGGAATTCCAGGGTATCCAGGCATTCCCCTTCGTAGTTTTCTGTATCTAGGTGTCGGATGTGGAAGTTCAGGGTGTCCAGGTATTCCGCTTCGTAGTTTTCTGCATCTAGGTGTCGGATGTGGAAGTCCAGGGTGTCCGGATGTTCCGCTCCGTAGTTTCTTGTATCTAGGTACTGGATGTGGAAGTCTAGAGTGTCCAGGTATTCCGCTTCGTAGTTTTCTGTATCTAGGTGTCGAATGTGGAAGTCCAGGGTGTCCAGGTATTCCGCTTCGTAGTTTTCTGTATCTAGGTGTCGGATGTGGAAGTCCAAGGTGTCCAGGTATTCCGCTTCGTAGTTTTCTGTATCTAGGTGTCGGATGTGGAAATTCAGGGTGTACAGGTATTCCGCTCCGTAGTTTCTTGTATCTAGGTACTGGATGTAGAAGTCCAGGGTGTCCAGGTATTCCACTCCGTAGTTTCCTGTGTCCAGGTGTTGGATGTGGAAGTCCAGGGTTTTCCGCTCCGTAGTTTCTTGTACCTAAGTGTAGGACGTAGAAGTCCAGAAAAGTGTGCAACAAGCTTTGGCGCTTCGCTTAAACTATAGTATCCTCTTTGATGTTCGCACGGCCTAAGGTACAAGGCCTGAAATAATCCAGCATACTCTCCTCTCTTACATTTACCACACGGCTTCAACAAGCTGGACACCATTAACGACGCTTATATGCATTGAAGATTACATTTTCTTTAAAAATTTGTATATGTCTTTATGCATTTCTAGAAAAAGGGACTTACAAATTAAATTTATATGCCATTAAACATTTTCGACACCGCAATATATTTTTCTGATTAGCAACATCATAATGCATTTACATTTTATATCTGTGACAATATAGATTTCAGTGCTTAGAGCGTCTATGTCCCGTTGAACAACAAAAACTTGTGATATCCCCAAAAAACACTTACGTGTAAAAAACTACGCCAAGTACAGGTGTGCTGTGTATTCCTCTAATAAAAAGTATTGATATCAGATTATTGAGGCCAAGTACATAAGTCACTACATGTTTGCCTATTATATGATCTAGCACTGGCCCATCATTTTAATTGTATTTTCAAAATTTCCTATAACGTTTTCACTACTCTTTTACATTACTACTGTTTCTCGTAGTTGATTATGAATTAATGGTTATTTAATAATTAATAAAACTTTAGCTGATTCCTTATCGAGTACTACTTGGCGGGTCCGTGCCAGAAATTCCAACGTACTTACTTTGAACGTACTAATAGTATCCTAAAATTATATGTTTGTTATTAAGATTTTACCGTGATTATTATTAACGAGTTATCGTAAATAAGCTCTATATAGAAAGTTGACATTGGTTTTGAGTTTAATGACTGGCATTATGAATGCAAATTTATATCAAGAATTGCACGGACCCGCCAAGTAGTACTCGATAAGGAATCAGCTAAAGTTTTATTAATTATTAAATAACCATTAATTCATAATCAACTACGAGAAACAGTAGTAATGTAAAAGAGTAGTGAAAACGTTATAGGAAATTTTGAAAATACAATTAAAATGATGGGCCAGTGCTAGATCATATAATAGGCAAACATGTAGTGACTTATGTACTTGGCCTCAATAATCTGATATCAATACTTTTTATTAGAGGAATACACAGCACACCTGTACTTGGCGTAGTTTTTTACACGTAAGTGTTTTTTGGGGTAAGAGTTGACTCAAGTAAAGAGTCTCGGCGAGCTGCGCCCTGTACAGCCGGTTGCCTGTACTTGGCGCGAGACTCGACCGAGTCTCTTGATTAATTTTGCTTGCTCGCCAAAAGTCTTCTTGATGTAGTTATAGTGAAAATCATAAATATATGTTTTAGAGATATCCAGAATTGAAAATCTTACGTATATAGGTTTATTGAATTTAATACTGGTACGATTTAATTCGATTATAACCATATTCTCGTCAAAGACGGTGCAGCTATGAAAATTCGGGTTTGTTATGAGAGCTTTTGCTCCATACCTCCCATCCGACTTAGTAATGAGTCTAACGTCTTTTTGCTTCCTAACGTTCTCCATTGTTTTACCAAAAACCGAATTATTCATCAGTTTGTAAAAGTTTTTCTCGAAATCATTTCTAGATTTTTTCCTCATCTCCGTATTTAAATCTATATATTTTTTAACCATGGAGCTTGATTAAACTTTAAAACTCTATGAATTTTTGTTAATTTCATGCCTAAACTTAAGCACTGTTTTAAATTTTCATAATGAATGATGTATCTTTTTTTCGGCAGAAGTGTAGTCATTAACTTTCTCATATTATATCGTGAGAGAGGGGATGCAAATTGCTCAGGGCATAATGGTAAATCTTTGTAAACTTCATGAAGCTCGGCGGGGCACTCTAGATCTACTTCAAGTATATATCCTATAGTGGAATTATCGGGAATTTTAAGAATATCCAGTTGTTCGATATTTTGCTCCCATTCGAATGAGTTGAACGGCAGGAAGTGACTCATAGCTGTACCGTACAAGTTATTGACATCATAGTACATGAGGTATGATTCTTCTTCGTTTGGATCGAAATCCGCGCCCATATATCTATTGTTAGCATTGGCGTATCTGTTAGAACATTGGGCTATGCCGCCACGAATACCTCGCTCGACAAACAATAACATTTCTACATCATCGAGGAGTTCCATTTCAACGCCCGTACACTTGAGCATAGCATCGAACGCAAGTCCGGGTGCGGTGTAATAATGCAAAGGATCTAACTTATACGTAGAGAAGCAGTTGCGTCTAAAATTCTCGAAAATATCAGTCAAAAGTAAAACATCAGTTTTTAGATACAAATCGGAATACTCACCCAAGGTTTTAATATTAAACGTACGCCAAACATTAGACGCATGTGCATAATCATTCTCAGGAATTTCCTCGTTATTCAACTTCGAAAAAAAATTGTCTTTCGATGGTAATTGCGTCTCTTCGAGTTTTTCCCAACAGTCAACATAGTCGTATGGAAATACACCTTTCCTCGTTAACAGTTTAAATTTCTCCGCATTGTCACAATGTTTACGTGTAATTATTTTCTCGGAATCATTAAGATAGGAGGATAATTTTTCAATGCTGCTCGCCATAAATCTGAATGAATCGATGAATTGAAAATTTATAATTGTATCTTTAATGTTCTTTGTAAACGATATATATCTTTCTTTGTTGACCGGTAAAAGATTTACGGAACCTTCGAAGAAAGTAGCTAGAGCCTTAATCAAAAAGTGCGAATCGTAGCCAGACAGGTTGTGAAAAACTATGGGAATAGTATGTGAATTTTTATAATTCAAATTGCAATCGGGATACGCCGCACCGCGATACTTGCCTGTAAAGTGACAATGATCGTGATGCTTGACATCTTGCAATTTGAATGGTTTCTCACAAATGTGACAGATCTTTGCGGAATAAAATTGTTGCGTCTGTTCGAGACTCAGTGGTTCCATGGGTACAATATGTTTATGATAAATTTCTAAAGATCGTACTAATTCCTGCAGTTTATTCATAAACCACTCGATACAATTATTTCCACGATTAATTTTGAATTTGGATAAAGACTCGTCGAAGGCGCACTTTAGGTAATATGCGATACTGTGTGGAACATGATTTTGGTACAGTATCGTGTTTGATGCTTTGGACGCATTTACAACTGGTTTCAACATACATTCGATATCAGCATAAATGACGAACGGTATACTTTCCTGATACTTGTAATTTTTGAACTTCAGCAATTTTTCCTCATCATTTGGCAAAATCACTCTACACTTATTTATATTCGCACAATCGAGTTTATGTTTTTCGAAAGAGTTTTCAGTTTGAAAATGGCCCAAGCATCTATCGCAGAGTCTAATATGACCGTTATGTTTTGAAATTTGAGAACTTAGCAGTCGAGATAAATTTCGGATCCAAGCAAAATGGTAAATTACACTTTTTGACAAAAATTCCATGTTCAAATCATCATCATTATCGTCACTTTCCACTTTATTTTCACTTTCCACCATCAGAAGATGAATTGGAGATTTATTTGATCTGTGTTGGCTTAAATAAAGTGGTACTATCTCATTACCACCCTTATTGGCATCGCGTTCTATACCGTAAACGTTAATCACTAAATCATTAATCGCTTCGAATTTTGGAATGTCCTTCAAGCCAATAGGGAAATTTATACCTTCGTATTTTAGTACTGAGCTGAAATGTGGGTACGAACTGATCCTGTCTACATGATCTTTTGCTGGATGAAGAGCTGCCGTAACGGACCAGAGAAAACAATACGGATCGTTATTTATAATATTCACCACTGCCTTTTTGTTCCGCACGTTCTTAGGCAACTCGATGAATGTCGACAGACCACCATGTATCGGTATATATCTGTTGATATTTACCGCCAAGTTTATTATTTCGAACAACGACCAGCCCGATTCTTTTTCTTGGAAGTCTTCGATTTTAGTTAATAATTTTTCCAGTACATTGACATTAAACCACTCATTGATCTCCGTGGATGATAGAATTACTTCGTTTTTCGTATTAAAGAACTTTAGGTCCTCGATAAGCTCACCGCCTTTCATAGTCTCGAATTTACAGGACAAAACGACGTTCACCATCAAATTTCCATCTTTTCGGAGCGCATTTTTTACTCTAACAGCGAACAGTTTTCTTGAATCTTCCAGAAAACGCTTCAAGTCCTTGTGTCGCAAATTTGCTATCACTCCCGTTCTTATTCTCCCCTTGAAAGCTGATTCCAAGTCATCCCAACGTACTCTATCACTTCTTCTCTCTCTCACAGTTCCTTCACCCCTTTTCTGAAGGTGCTGTTTAAATTTTTCGTTCAACGATTTTAGTATTCCAATGGTTGTCAAGATTTTGGTTTTCTCCCCGTTCGTAAGCGCAACGTTCCTCAGAATTTTGTTCAGAAGTCGAATATTTTGAGTACCAAACTTTGTCCACTTTGTAATTTCCACAATCGATGATTCTTTCTTGAGCAGTTTATATGCTTCTTCCATAATCTTAATCAATTTCTTACACTTTGCAGAATCCATTTTTTCCCTCGTTAAAAACGTTTACAATAAGGTACACTCGATGAGGTTTGAACGTCAATGGCTGCTCTACATCACGAGCGGTCTTTTATAAGTCTAATGCATTACCTATTTTAGGTATAATAATAATAATATTCAAAGCGGTGAGAAAACTTGTGCATTAATATCGGCAACGGCTCTAATTGTCTATCCCTTCATTAATGTGTGTGTGTGTGTGTGTGTGTGTGTGTGTGTGTGTGTCATTCCAAGAAATTTATTCAGCTCGGCGGTCATATAAACAACTCGTCGGTAGCTTCTAACCATCAAAGACACATGCCGAACACCTCATCTAGCCTTCGAGTAACCCTATATTTTCGGCTCGCCAAAACCGTTGACCATCTACAATTTTTCGGTAACGTACAAAGGGTAATTTGAAATGTCCTTTGACTTTACCGTCTCCCCAAGGCCACTGTATCGTAGCGGAACTTGCTAAATTCTTTGACATCAAAGATCCACCACCGTCTCGATGCGCAATTCTTCTCGAACAAATAGTGCACATTAAATTATTGTAAACAATTTTTTCGGCAACGTACAAAGGGTTATTCGACACCTCCTTTGATTTTTACCGTCTCTCCAAGGTCACTGTATCGTAGTGGAACGATAGTGGCGAGGAAGGCGGAGGAGGAACAAGGGGGGGATTATGACGATGATGAAATGTCATCGAAATTCTTCGGCTGACATACGAAGGGTCATTCTTGATCTCCACCGACTCTACGTGCTAGTCTGCGGGGAGGGGTAAGGGTAGGAGCTGCCTCGGGATTGCAAGTACAAAATTCCTAAAATCTGCCGTAATATTTCTGAAATCTGCCGTAAAATCCCTGATACCTGCCGTAATATTTCTGAAATCTGCCGTAAAATCCCTGACACCTGACGTAAAATTCCTGACACCTGATGTAAAACTAGGGCCCCCTTCCGATGACGTCAGCCGATGAAGGGGTCGGCGCCGTCGACTCCTGTGCGCGCGCATCACCCTCTTCGAAAAAAGGATTCCGGAGACGTCGGTAAGCAGAAATCTTTCACACGGGGCCCAATCGTCCTAACTTACCATACAGAGGGGGCGCCAACGTCGCTAACCTAGGGGGCCCCACGTCCCTAACTTAGCACGGACGCGAACCCGGATGCCGGTAATATGTCGGTGCAGGAATCTTGGTCCAGAACTCTCCTTGTTTAAGGGGTCTGGCCACCATGTAATTTTTTTTTTCATTTTTTTTTTATTTTTTTTTTAATAAACTCTGAACTATTAAGAACAATGTAAGCCATAGTACGTATCGAAAAACGCAAAATTGACCAAGTTACAGATATTTTTCGGCAGGAAGGTTGAGCCGCTGCGGGCAGTCGACGCGCGGTTCGATAGACGAAAAAAAGTTGTTTTCAAAATTGAAAAACAAATTGTAAAAATAATTAAAAATATAGGAAATGAAGCCCAACTCATCCCCTTCAAAATACCGCTTGTTAAATTAGATTATGTTGACTTTCGCCGAAATGGCATCAAAACACATTCGAGACCTTTCTTGCCTTTTCCGCCGGTAGTGTACTTTCTTTTGCGATTGTTACGTATATCGACCTTCATTTCGGAACAGAAGAATAACGTAGCCGACAGAAAGCATAATTGTAAACTCAGCACGTTACCCAGTGCATTGCCCGTGCCACCTACCCAGCTGGTTAACCGAGTGCATTCCTCACGTCCTAACCGTACCTAGAGCATCAGCAAAAATCGACTATATAAGCAGCCAAAATCATGGCAGAGACGCTCAGAAAATCATTCAGTTTCACGCGTAAAACATCGGACTGCACGTTGTCACTCGTGGCTCTAACCGTTAGAGTATTAGATTCAGTGTAATATTCGCAATCTGGCCTAGGTACGGATTCGTTATTACATACCCTAGGGAACAAGCTGGATCGGTTACCGGGCAAAATTGAGCTCCAAAGACTAGTCTTTCCAAGTAACGCATAGATTTGATAGATTTCTGTTCCACCAAATTTCTTTTTGCCTAAACCTCACACACAGTCAGGTTTTGTAATCCAATATCACAATATTTTTATCCCAGTATTTCTCATAATCGAAACACTGTACATGACATTTAATTGAAACTTCTATATTGATTGTAACAATATATCGCATATTCATATTTTACTCGCGTTTTAAATATCTATTACCCATCCTCTAACATTTCAGAGAATATCTATCCACGTTGGAATAGCAAGGCGTGTTTCAACATCTTAAACGAGCAGCAAACCCACCATTGAGTGCATTCTTACCGCTCGGAATTCACTCAAATATTATTCACGTTACCTCCGGTCGTTCCTTTTCTTTTGGTTACTTCTAAATTTTTGTTATCAAATTTGAAGGCCTCGCTGGCCACTACGGCCTACGTAACAGAATTGGCGACAGCGGTGGGATCTCCTCCGAACTAGTATTAACTCAACCTGAAATACCAACACCCATCTTATCCAACTTCGAAAACCGACTAAGGAAGTTGGACTTCGGGTCAACTTCCCCATTGTTATTTTCGAAGATCTCCATACTTCAAAACCGACTAAGGAAGCTGGACTTCGGGTCAGCTTCCCCATTGTTATTTTGAAGTCCCTCATTCTTCAAAAACCGACTAAGGAAGTTGGACTTCGGGTCAACTTTCCCATTGTTATTTTTGAAGTCCCGTCTTTCAAGAACCGACTAAGGAAGTTGTACTTCGGGACACCTTCCCCATTGTTATTCTTGAGCACCTTAACCGCCTTCAAAAATCAACTAAGGAAGTTGGACTTCGGGTCAACTTCCCCATTGTTATTTTTGAAGTAACCCATCCTTTCTAAGCGTGACTAAGGAAGTTGGACTTCGGGTCAACTTCCCCATTGTCATCTTGGAAATCCTATCAATTCAAACCATCCTAATCAAGTTGGTACCACGAACGAGTTCAGTCACATATACATATTGAACGTTTGTTAAATAACCATTTCGGAACTGCTCAAACTTGTTACTCCAACATGGCAGATGCAGATTTATCTCGATCCCTAATAGAAGCATTTAACTTCACATCATCGCAAGCTAGAATACAAAACGCAGCATTAGAAATTCCCAAATACGACGGTGAGACAACTTCACTTACAAATTTTGTACGCGCTGCAAAAACCGGAGCACAACAGTTAGTAGCTGGCGAAGAAACGCGATACCTGCTCCAAGTATTAAACAAACTCCGTGGAGCCGCGCGAGCTAGCGTAGAAGAGAAAAATTTCACCACACTTGACGATCTAGTAGAACACCTAAAGAAGCGATACGCTCCAGGAAGGAATTTATCTTCCTTCCTTAGTGAAATAGGAAGACTGAGAATAGGAAAGACGGAAAGTCTTAGAAAATATATAAATAGAACAACGAAACTATATCAAAGGGCACGAGCTGCTCAACTTGACAAATATCGCAACGATAAGGAAAGGAAAGCGGAATTAGAAGAACACACTCTCGAAAATTTTCTATACGGATTACCTCGTGAGATACGCCAGGAGGTTGTAATAAAAAATCCAAAATCGTTAGACGCTGGATTCGAGTGATGCCCACTGGCACACAACCCGATTGCGCACGCGCCCAGTTGGACACAAATCATTGGACACAACACGATTGGACACAGTGTCCATTCCGCACAGCAAGATTGGACACAATGCCGATACGACACATTAGTTTTGGACACAGACCTTTTAGCATGCGATAACATTGGACACATTAGAACTGTGTCCAATCTTGTTGTGGCGAATTGGTTTCGTGTGCGATCTGACTACGTAAGGACGGACCTTGAAATTGGACACAGATAGTTGTAGATAAATTTCAGATAATTCATTGGACACAAAGCTAGCTGCACAATAAGGTATATCGATGTAACCAGAACTCTACAAGAAGTGAGGGAATGTGAACTGCTGTGGTACATTTATAATAAATTTATTATATATCTTCTAAAAATGATCTTCCAATATTTATAACTTTACAAAGTGTTCGCGTCAAATAGGTAGAGATAATCGTCATCAGGCATAAATGAATTCTATGTTCAATGTTTCTTGTTAATGACTTGGTAATGCATTTTAATGAAATTTTTAATTATTATCTTAATTATAACATGGTAATTTACACTAGCCAATGGGATTTATTCGTGAGTTGAAAGTCACACGTTCTGTAAAGAATACGACTATTGATGAATATTTTATAATAATGTAATAATGGGCCAGATTTTTACCCCGTAACCGTACAGAACAGTTATACGTCACAATACTATTTTTTCACTCATATTTGAATCCTTGATATTGCAGCTTTTTAATATGCATATATGTATTTAAATGCTGTTGGGATAAACTTATGAGCGTTCACTTCCCTATAATCTAGCATGTAACATTTCTATAATAACTTCAACATTATTTCAGAAAAGTACGTAAGAACCTGTTCGATTGATCTCGTATGTATAATATTTGTGCAGCTAGCTTTGTGTCCAATGAATTATCTGAAATTTATCTACAACTATCTGTGTCCAATTTCACGGCCCGTCCTTACGTAGTCAGATCGCACACGAAACCAATTCGCCACAACAAGATTGGACACAGTTCTAATGTGTCCAATGTTATCGCATGCTAAACGGTCTGTGTCCAAAACTAATGTGTCGTATCGGCATTGTGTCCAATTTTGCTGTGCGGAATGGACACTGTGTCCAATCGTGTTGTGTCCAATGATTTGTGTCCAACTGGGCGTGTGCGCAATCGGGTTGTGTGCCAGTGGGTACCCCTCGCTGGATTCGACCTAGTCATGGAACTAGAAAGGAAAATAAAAAATCATAAGCGAGCTCGCAATAATTATGACAGTGATTCGCCAGATGACCATCGGAGATCCAGAAGAAACTACTCGAGTAGGCGATCACACAAACGAGTTTCGTACCCAAACTCTCCAAGCCCTTACGATAGGTATCACAGAAAACATTACCGAGATGTCTCTAGTTCAAGTTCAAGCGCGAGCTCTACTTCTGAATCCAGTGATGACGAAAGAGTCAATCACCATCGCACTTACGGAATGCATGTCAGGAGGTATCGTTCCTCCTCAGCATCCACCGACACTTCCAGGTCTCGCGATCGGAACAGAGAGAAAACGCCCAAACGTAGGAAGCAGCGAAAAAAATTATTTTGCTGGAAATGCGACAGCAAGGGTCACGACGGAAAGACTTGTCGGAAATCTCGAGCAAAATCCCCATCACCTAGTAGGGAGGGAAATCATCGAAGATCCGATCGCCATAGATCATCCTCTACCGAATCCACCGGTTCTTTAAACTCGCAAGGCGCTCACCGCGTTCCACACACGGTGAGCGACAAGAAATCCAAAGCGAAGGACGAAGGAAAGACCGTGAGGTTCACGGACAGAACAACACCCAAGGAAGACCGGAATACTACGTCAAGGAAGCTCCTCCACCGACAATCATCCTCCAAGTCCCCGAGCTAAGAGGAAAGGAAAATATCTTTCTAATCGATTCTGGATCCTCAGTCAACTTAATCCAACTGGAAAGTCTTAACGATGATGCAAAGTTAGAATACAAGGAAATAATTGATGTTGAAGGTGTATCAGGACATTTCGTCACCACTGTGGGAGCCGTGTTACTAACCATCGGTAATCGAAAAGTATTCTTCTATGTGGTCAAAGGATCTTCTTGGCCATACAGCGGAATACTTGGAGTCGCATATTTCACGCAAGATAATGCAGAAATACCTTTCCACCATAAAACAATAGTGACAGACGACAACCCGATACGACCAAAGCCATTTGCCCAAGCTGGAGAAATAAAAACAGCAGCATATTCGGCACAGAGAACCAAGCACATCATAAAGGCTCGCTCACGACAACAAGTTGCGATAAGGATAGCGAATACAGAAATCATGGAAGGATACCTGCCTCGAATAAAAAGTCCTCGAGATATTATAATCGGAGAAAATCTGGTGACCAATCGCCAAGGAATCTGCTACACTATTGCAACAAACGTCAGCAACAAAAATCAAGAACTCGAATTGGATCCTCAGATACTGGAACCCTTCGAATTCCTATCAGAAGAAGGAGACTCCTATGGCGATGCAACCATGGATGACGAGGAACGTTTTAACCAAATTCAGTAGGCTTTAAGGTTGGATCACCTCAATAAGGAAGAACAAGAACACGTAGCTGAGATTATCAACGACTTCCCGGATCAATTTCACCTTACCGGTGACAAACTAGGAATTTCAAAAACAGTCGTTCATACAATACCTACTATAGATGAAACACCGACCCATACTAAACAGTATCGGTACCCGCCAATTCATCAAAAGGAGATCAAACGTCAAATTACCAACTTGCTTGAAAATGACGTCATTCAATCATCCACATCACCATACAATTCACCTCTGTGGATTGTCCCCACAAAGGCCGATTCACAAGGAAACCCAAGGTGGAGAATGGTGATCGACTTCAGAGCGCTTAACGAAAACACGATTGGAGATAGTTATCCCCTACCTTGCATCACGGAGATACTAGACCAAGTCGGTAGCGCTAAATACTTCTCTGTATTCGACCTAGCCAGTGGATTCCACCAGATAGGAATGGATTCCAAGGACAGAACAAAAACAGCATTTACAACACCCAATGGGCACTACGAATACATCCGAATGCCCTTTGGCCTCAAAAACGCACCAGCAATATTTCAGAGGTTAATGGATCAGGTTCTAACTGGACTACAAGGAACAGAGCTATTTGTGTATCTAGATGATATCGTCATTTTCGCATCATCCCTTGAAGAACATGGACAGAAGGTCCGAGCTATGCTCCAACGACTGAAGGAACACGGATTAACACTTCAACCGGATAAATGTGAGTTCTTACGTAAGGAAGTCACTTATTTAGGCCACATACTTTCAGAAGAAGGAGTTCGTCCTGACCCAAAGAAACTGATAGCAGTAAAAAATTTCCCCATACCCAAAAATCAGAAGAACATTAAACAGTTTCTGGGTTTAGCAGGATACTATCGAAGGTTCATTGCAAATTTCTCTAAAATAGCTAAACCTCTGACAAGCTTACTGAAGAAAGAAGTCACCTTTCATTGGGGACCAGAACAACAAGCTGGTTTTGAAACCTTGAGAGATATGCTGTGCCAAGAACCCATACTCCAATACCCGAATTTCAATGAGCCCTTCATTGTAACAACCGATGCTTCTGACTATGCCATCGGAGCTATTCTGAGTCAAGGAAAAATTGGTCAAGACCTGCCAATAGCATACACCTCAAGACTTCTGAATTCTGCAGAAACCAACTACTCGACAACTGAAAAGGAGTGTCTTGCTATCATCTACGCTGTAGCATACTTCCGACCCTATCTATACGGTCACAAGTTCACTTTGGTAACAGATCATCGTCCTCTAGTCTGGCTACACTCCGTCAAGGACCCTAGTTCACGACTGATGCGATGGAGACTTAAACTAGCTGATTACGAATACACGGTCACATACAAGTCGGGTAAAACCAACCTAAATGCAGACGCACTATCCCGCAATCCAACAGTGCTCTCCTATCCAATAAAACCTAAGGAAGGAGACCGGCCATATAAGCCATTGCCACATCAAAGGAAAATCAGCCTAGAAGACAGTACAATTGGGAAACGAATAAAAACAAGATCACGGCCAACTGTGAATTACAACGAGTCATCTATTAGCTCGCTAGATACAGACAACGATACGTGTCATGAAGAAACTGGAAATAGAAGCATGTTACCTTCCCTGCTGACCGAGACAATACTGGAAGAAGAGGAAACCGAAGAGGCTAACAAAGAATCATCCCCCTCGCGGAACTTTGACCTCCAAAGTCTGTTTGAAGAGACCTATAGCGACGACGAATCAGAACCTACGAAGGAACAATTGACAGTAGGAAGATTGAAACATCTATTCATTAAAGATCCAAAAATAATAGAACTGGGCTCAGCATCAGAGACATCATCCGACGAAGACACGGACCTAACCCAAATAGATACCTTCTGGTGGGACGGGAAGGCTATGGAATCTCCCCAAGACGAATTAAGAAGGGCAGATTTTGCACAGGACGAGAACGAAGCTAGGCAAATATATGAAGACCTAGGAGATTTAACCCTGCACGAAGCCAAGCAAAAAATTAAGGAAATATCTCAAACCTTACCTTCCTTGGAAAACATAGCACCACCAAAGAAGAACATCGAAAAACTACAGGATCCTACCATCATTGCAGGCAGCACGCCAAAATCAAACAAAGAACACACCCAACGAAGAGTATCCTTCATGCCTACTCCTCGACGTAGCCTACAACCAACAGCGCAATCAACACCAGGAGCTAGAAATCAGAACCCCGAGACAGTGCACCTGCATAGATTATAGAAATCAGAACCCCGAGACACCTGCATAGATAACACCCACGGATCACCACTACAACAAAAAGGAGTCATGCTACCACTGGTTGACATATCATCCTCAAGCGATGACTCGGACATTGACTGCGAGATCACTATATCGGAGACCGCTCTTACAGGAAAAGAAGGTAACCTGGTCCACTTCCTACCAGCCGACGGTCAATTAATGAACCCAGTAAACCGAACGTTCAAGGAATTAAATTACCTTGATCAGGACAAAATATCGGTAGAAAAACCCAAAAGGGGACATGTTTTCATCTCCCGACAAGGGATCAAGCGAATTTACACTCTTATACACACGAACTATTGCTACGAGAAACCAACAACAGAAGATGTTCAATTAGCTCTGGAAGCATTAAAAGTTGCTATGAGAAAATCCAAAGTCGACAATGTTAGAATCCCCGCAAAAGGGAACGGACTCGACGAAATGCCAATGGGAACGTTAATACAATGCATAAAGATAGCATTTGAAGATTATGCAAGTAAAATCACTCTTTGCACGGGAATCATCGAAACACCGCCACCGGATCTCCGCCAAGAAATTATAAAGGAACATCACGAAAGTCTCACTGGGGGACATAAAGGCGTCACTAAGACATACCGAAGGATACGAGAACGTTTTAACTGGCATGATATGCACCACCAAATTCAGGAATATATCCGGAGTTGCGATAGCTGTCAGAAGCAAAAGCTAGTTCGCATAAAAACGCGAGAACCAATGCTTATCACCGATACACCTGTGGAACCATGCCATAAAATCTCTCTCGACACAGTAGGTCCTTTACCAGAAACCCCTAAGGGAACAAGTACATTTTGACCCTGCAGGATAATTTAACCAAATATTGTCTCGCAGTAGCTATTCCCAACATACGAGCTACAACTATTGCCGATGCATTTGCACGACATTTCATAAGTCAATTTGGAACACCTAAAGCCATCTTAACGGACAAAGGAACCTGTTTTACTAGCGAACTTTTCAAAAATTTGGCAAAAATATTTCGAATAAAATTAATCACTACGTCTGGCTACCGACCTCAAACTAACGGAGCATTAGAAAGAAGCCATCACGTTCTCGTGGAATACCTGAAACATTACATGGATGCATATGATGACTGGGAATTACTGCTACCATTCGCAATGTTTTCATATAATACCTCGGTACACGAAGCAACGAATTTCACTCCCTATGAACTCATCTTTGGAAAACCTGCAAGAATACCTTCATCGTATCCGGACACAAATGATCTAAAAACGTACGGCGACTACTTAACAGAACTAATCACCCATCTGGACAAAATCAGACACATTTCTCGCAATACGTTAGTTCAGACCAAGGAAAAAACAAAGGAACGATACGACAAGAAAATAAAACCAATCAAATTTAATTCAGGAGATAAGGTGTACGTTTTAAAGGAGCCAAGACATCACAAATTCGACCCACATTATGAAGGCCCGTACGAGATTTTGCAGTTATTAGAATTGAACAACGCAGTTATAAAAACCGACAAGGGAAAAATCAAAGTAAAGCATTTCGACAAATTAAAACCTGCGAGCTCTGTCCAAAAACCGATCCAGAATCATCAACCTTGCTAAAAATAAGCTGTTCAATTTTCAGAAACAAGATGTTGCGCATAATTCTAACCTTATTCTGCGCACCACAGATCAACGGAATTCTGCAAGTGGAAGCACCTGACTATCAGATTTCTCCATTAAAGAACAACATCGGCTTGCACTTTGAGAAACTCCATGACATGCGCATTTACCATGTGGAATGGAATCTGGTCACCTCGCTAGAAATCAGTGCATTCTTAAAGAGTCCACGCTTAGAGGAACACAAACTCGAAGCAAATAAACAGTGCTTATCTATGCAGATTACGACATGCGAAGCCCGCGAAGAAATAACCCATCTAATGGCCAGACTCGCTGACTCTCGTAAGGATGAGGATCTCTTACAAGGCATTGTTGGAGAAATCAAGGAAGAAGGAAAACGCCAGAAGCGCGGTGCCCCACTCGGATTCATAGGCACTATAAGTCAAGCTCTCTTTGGAACCCTCACAGAAGCTGACGCTGAATACTACAATATCGAATTAGATAAACTACACAAGGACCAAAATCCGGAGAGCCAATAGATGCACCCAGACTGAAAAGTGTCTGTTCACCACCATCCGCACACAACAGCTGTTTGGAGATCCGAGCACCGATGATGAGGAACCCCGCAACACCAAGGAAACCTGGAAACCCTATGACACAGAGGATGTGTCGGAACCAGAGGACATCACTGACAACACCATCCGCGACTTCATACCAGGGGAATCCCTGAGGAAGAAACCAAGACTTATTGTATCAGGGCAGCATGGCCGCACATCGATAAAGAGATATTTTCAAAAACTATCTCCGAAGATGCATAACTAAGTGAGTAAATGAGAAATACGGGAAAACACAACGAAACATAAATTTATGCAAAAGCATCGCCCAAATAGACGATGTTTTGTCTAAGAGGGGAGATGTTACGTATACCGACCTTCATTCCGGAACAGAAGAATAACGTAGCCGACAGAAAGCATAATTGTAAACTCAGCACGTTACCCAGTGCATTGCCCGTGCCACCTACCCAGCTGGTTAACCGAGTGCATTCCTCACGTCCTAACCGTACCTAGAGCATCAGCAAAAATCGACTATATAAGCAGCCAAAATCATGGCAGAGACGCTCAGAAAATCATTCAGTTTCACGCGTAAAACATCGGACTGCACGTTGTCACTCGTGGCTCTAACCGTTAGAGTATTAGATTCAGTGTAATATTCGCAATCTGGCCTAGGTACGGATTCGTTATTACATACCCTAGGGAACAAGCTGGATCGGTTACCGGGCAAAATTGAGCTCCAAAGACTAGTCTTTCCAAGTAACGCATAGATTTGATAGATTTCTGTTCCACCAAATTTCTTTTTGCCTTAACCTCACACACAGTCAGGTTTTGTAATCCAATATCACAATATTTTTATCCCAGTATTTCTCATAATCGAAACACTGTACATGACATTTAATTGAAACTTCTATATTGATTGTAACAATATATCGCAAATTCATATTTTACTCGCGTTTTAAATATCTATTACCCATCCTCTAACATTTCAGAGAATATCTATCCACGTTGGAATAGCAAGGCGTGTTTCAACACCTTAAACGAGCAGCGAACCCACCATTGAGTGCATTCTTACCGCTCGGAATTCACTCAAATATTATTCACGTTACCTCCGGTCGTTCCTTTTCTTTTGGTTACTTCTAAATTTTTGTTATCAAATTTAAAGGCCTCGCTGGCCACTACGGCCTACGTAACACGATTATCTCGAAACTACATTTTTTGAACTGGTACCATCGAAATATCGTAAACTATCGGTCCGATTGCTTTCAAATTTGTACACAATACTTTTAGATACATTATCTAAAATGTCACGTAGGATTTTTGCGATAACTTGATTAGTTTTTGTTTTATTATTGTTTTTGCTCGAAAAATTTAAGAAAAACATACAAATTTTTTTCTTTGGGTCACCATACTTTTTTAATGGTCAAAAAAAAAACCGCTACGCTACATTGTAGCGACACTACTCATGAATGGGCTGATATTTTTTTTTTTTCGGATGTGACATGACCAAGTAACTGATAGACAACGGCCGCGCGTATCGTGCGGAGGGCCTCCGCGGCTATGTGCAGAACGGCGCCATTTTTTAATATTTTGAACGGAAATTTTTTGACGTTATTCTCAAAGCCCTTTCTGACGGTGTATAAAAAAATTAAAAAATTCCGGCCCATACTTTCGAGTTTATTATTTTTCTTTTAAATGTACCCATTTTCCGATCGGCCAAGGTGGCCAAGCCCCTTAACTACTGTCGGATGTGAAAGTTCAGGCTGTCCAGGTGTTCTGCTCCGTAGTTTTCTGTATCTAGGTGTCGGATGTGGAAGTCCAGGGTGTCCAGTTGTTCCGCTCCGTAGTTTCCTGCATCTAGGTGTCAGGAGTGAAAGTTCAGGTTGTTCAGGGGTTCCGCTCCGTAGTTTCCTGTGTCCAGGTGTTGGATGTGCAAGTCCAGGGTACCCAGGTATTCCGCTACGTAGTTTTCTGTATCTAGGTGTCGGATGTGGAAGTCCAGGGTGTCCAGGTATTCCGCTTCGTAGTTTTCTGTATCTGGGTGCCGGATGTGGAAGTTCAGGGTATCCAGGTGTTTCGCTCCGTAGTTTCCTGTGTCCAGGTGTCGGATGTGAAAGTTCAGGGTGTCCAGGTGTTCCGCTCCATAGTTTCTTGTATCTAGGTGTCGCACGTAGAAGTCCAGAAAAGTGTGCAACAATCTTTGGCGCTTCGCTCAAACTATAGTATCCTCTCTGATGTTCGCACGGCCTGAAGTACGTAAATAATCCAGCACACTCTCCGCACTTACGTTTACCACACGGCTTCAACAAGCTGGACACCATTAACGACGCTTATATGCATTGAAGATTACATTTTCTCTAAAAATTTGTATATGTCTTTATGCATTTCTAGAAAAAGGGACTTACAAATTAAATTTATATGCCATTAAACAATTTCGACAACGCAATATATTTTTCTGATTAGCATCAGCCTAATACATTTACATTTTATATCTGTGACAATATGGATTTCAGTGCTTAGAGCTTCTATGTCCCGTTGAGCAACAAAAACTTGTGATATCTCACAAGAAAAACACTTACGTGTAAAAAACTACGCCAAGTACAGGAGTGCTGTGTATTCCTCTAATAAAAAGTAGTGATATCAGATTATTGAGGCCAAGTACATAAGTCACTACATGTTTGCCTATTATATGATCTAGCACTGGCCCATCATTTTAGTTGTATTTTCAAAATTTCGTATAACGTGTTCACTACTCTTTTACATTACTACTGTTTCTCGTTGTTGATTATGAATTAATGGTTATTTAATAATTAATAAAGCTTTTGCTGATTCCTTATCGAGTACTACTTGGCCGGTCCGTGCCAGGAATTCCAAAGTACTTAATTTGAACGTACTAATAGTATCGTAAAATTATATGTTTGTTATTAAGATTTTACCGTGATTATTATTGACGAGTTATCGTTAATAAGCTCTATATAGAAAGTTGACATTGGTTTTGAGTTTAATGACTGGCATTATGAATGCAAATTTATATCAAGAATTGCACGGACCCGCCAAGTAGTACTCGATAAGGAATCAGCTAAAGTTTCATTAATTATTAAATAACCATTAATTCATAATCAACTACGAGAAACAGTAGTAATGTAAAAGAGTAGTGAAAACGTTATAGGAAATTTTGAAAATACAATTAAAATGATGGGCGAGTGCTAGATCATATAATAGGCAAACATGTAGTGACTTATGTACTTGGCCTCAATAATCTGATATCAATACTTTTTATTAGAGGAATACACAGCACACCTGTACTTGGCGTAGTTTTTTACACGTAAGTGTTTTTTTGGGGGATTAAAATGATGGGCGAGTGCTAGATCATATAATACGCAAACATGTAATTGATTATGTATTTGGCCTCAATAATCTGATATCCATACTTTTTACTAGAGGAATACATAGCACTCCTGTACTTGGCGTAGTTTTTTACACGTGAGTGATTTTTGTGGGATTTTAGTTTACAATTGGGATAGGCTGGATAGATGTGAGTTACTTGGAGGCGGAGAGGGGGGGGGAGAGAGAGAGACAGAGAGAGACAGAGGGAGAGGGAGAGGGAGAGGGAGAGGGAGAGGGAGAGGGAGAGGGAGAGGGAGAGGGAGAGGGAGAGGGAGAGGGAGAGGGAGGGAGGGAGGGAGGGAGGGAGGGAGGGAGAGAGAGAGAGAGAGAGAGAGAGAGAGAGAGAGAGAGAGAGAGAGAGAGAGAGAGAGAGAGAGAGAGAGAGAGAGATTGATTGATTGATTGTTTATTATGCCCGAGTCAAAACTAAGGGGCAAAAAAATCAAGAGAGTTGTAAACATGTGTTACAAAATGGTACAAATAGAATTATAAATTTCCGAAAGGAAACATGCGCCAATTAATAACGATAAGTAAAAATAAGAAAATAGAATATGAATAACAGTATGTAACGGAATAATTGGTTGAATACAGTACCTTAAGAACTAACAATAAAAGCTTAATACTAGGACTAAAGTTAAGTAAGAAAAAAGAAAAAGAAAGAAATAGGCCTAAGAAAAACAAATTAGAGGAAACAAGAAGCATAAGCCAGAGGCATAAGCCAGCACCAAGAGGGCGATGGTGGTCACCAGTAGAAAAACAGAAGGAAAAAGACTATTTAAAGAGGATACCATGAGAGAAAGACTATGAGAGGCACGTGAGAGGCAGACAACACGTCACTCCTTCTCAAGGGCAAGGTAAAATGAAAATGCTAATTTCTTGAAGGTAGGTAGTGAATTAGCAGAACGTATATGTGGAGGCAGAGCATTCCATTGGTAGAAAGATGATAGTAGGAAGGAATTGCCATAGGATGCAGTACGATGAGGAGGAATAGAGAAAATACGTGCAGGGGCAGCTGAACGGACAGGACGAGAAGGAAGATGTAAATGAGATAGAAACTGTTCACGGAGGTAAGGTGCGGATTGACAATGGAGGATGCGGTATGTCGAGCACGCCAGAAAATACAATCTCCTACTTTTTACCGATAGCCAATTGAGCTGATGCCTATAAGGAGTAATGTGAACATCTCTCCGTAAATTAAAGATAAAGCGGATGCAGTTGTTAACAAGCACTTGAAGCTTAAAGTCGAGCTCATCAGCAAGATCATGATAAACAAGACAGCAATAGTCGATTAGTGGAAAAATAAGGGTGGTAACGAGTTTGCAACGTAGCTGTTGTGAGAGTGAATTTTTGTGGTATTTAAGTTTAAATAGTGAATAATGAACTTTGTGTGAAATGAGTGAAACATGGCCTCTCCAAGACAAATCAGAGCTGAAAACAACACCTAGGTTTTTTGCTTCGGAAACATATGGTAAAGTGGTTCCGTTAATTACTATAGGAGGTAGGTGACCTGAGTGGATTGCACTAACGTATGGAGCACTGCCCATGATCAGGATTTTAGATTTGGCTAGATTCAAAGTAAGTCCATTTGCTGCAGCATATGAAGCAATTGCTGAAGCATCTTGGGCAATTTGGTTCAGTCCTTGAACAAGCTGCGAAGGGGGGCAGCTCAAATAGATTTGGGTGTCGTCTGCAAAAATGAGGTGTTTAGAATAGCGAAGTGAAGATGCAATGTCATTGATGTAGAGCGAGAAAAGGAGTGGACCAAGGACTGATCCTTGTGGTACACCACAGAGAATAGGCCGAGGAGCCGATAAAGTATTATCATCGTCTAACACGGCTTGTGAGCGATCAGATAAATATGAAAACACCCATTTTAAAGCATTAGCGGAGAATCCGATGCGTTTAAGCTTGTCTAGGAGGCCCAGATGGGGAATCGTGTCAAAAGCTTTACTAAAATCAAAGAGGATAAGAACAGTCACCAGGCGATCGTCTATACCCTTCCTCACATCACCAGAAAGCCTTAAGAGGGCCGTTTGCGTGCTAAATCCAGATCTAAATCCCGATTGCATAGGGTCAAGGATACTGTTCTCGTCAAGGAACTCGACTATCTGACGGTGGATAATTTTTTCAAGGAGCTTGGAGAACTCGGGAAGATTGGCAATAGGACGAGTGTCAGACGGGGTCAAAGGTGTGTTTATTTTAGATAGTGGACGAATAAGCGCTATTTTCCAGGCACTAGGAAAAAGGGAGAGATTTATGGAGTAGTTGAAGATAGCAGTGATATAATCAGCTGTAACTGTGAAGGCTAATCGGATGGCGAAAAGAGGAATACCGTCCGAACCAGTCGAGTAGGAACGAAGTGGTAAAGAATGAATTATGTCTTGAATATAGGACGGTGTTACGGGTTGAAAGGAGAAATTTAATCCATCATGACGAAAGTTCACTATCAGAGCTGCAAAGTCCTCACTTGTGCAGGAAGGAGATGATGAAGCTATAGAAGCATAATAAGAGTTAAGTTGGTCAGCAGTAAAGAAATGAAGAGGAGAAGAAGGTGTTGACTTAATAAGACCAAGTCGCGAAAGAGCCCTCCACATCATTGAAGGGTCATTTATGTCTTTCAAATAATTGAATCGGTATACCACCATGGCACTCTTAATGTCGGCTGTAAGTCTATTCCTGAATTCTCCATAGGTGTCAAAATTAATAGGATTGTTTGAGCGTTTAGCTTGTAAATAAAGAGCATCCCTGCGTTTCATACGAAATTTAAAATCTTCCGTAAGCCAAGGCGCAGTGGGTCTGCGAACCTTAAGACGTCTCAATGGAGCCTGGTGATCAAGGGCAGAACATAAGACATTGGTGACTGAGCTGACAAGACTATCGAGGACACATTCATCTTGGCCATCGCATAAATTAGAAACAATAGGGTCAGAAATAGCAGAGTAAACAGAAAGACAGAAATCATCCTCAATGAAGTTTTTGTAATTCCGACGGTAGATGGTTCGCTCGGTATTTTTTGCGATTTCAAAAACATACTCAAAATGCAGTAGATCATGCCCAGCAATGAATGGAGACGCAGACTTAGTAAAAGAGCATACTTTGTCTAGGCTGTCGACAAGAACAACATCTAACCATGAGTCAGAGTGGGATGTGTGATAAGTCGCACCAGAAGGAACGATATGGAGCGCAAGGGACTTCGCGAGATTACGAAGATAATTGGATTCATAGTTGTTGTTGTTCATTAGGTTACAATTAAGATCACCGGAGACAATTAAGTTTTTAAAGACATGAAGATGTAAATTTAAACTGTGTAGAAAGTCATCCAGATTACGTCCTGTGGGCCTTCGGTACAATGAAGCAAACAAGAGCGGGTCACGACCAGCAGAACGTATACTAAGCAACAAATATTCCGGGTTGTTATCAAACTGACTCGGGGAAGCAGAGAGTACATTTGCTTTCAAAGTATTATGGATATAGCATGCTACGCCTCCTCCTAGCGCCCCGGCACGATCATTCCGTATCAAGAAATATCCGGGTATATTAACGAGCGCATCAGGAATGCCAGAGTGAAGCCAGGTTTCAGAGATTGAAATAATGTGAGCAAAGTGTGAATGGAAGTAAGCCTTGATGAAGTCAATATGACCCAAAAGAGAGTTGGCGTTGAATTGAGAAATAAGTAAAGAATGCTTAAAAAAAGTAACAGAAGGTCGGCTGAGAGGTGCGACTAAAGCAGGACTCAGCTTTTGAGAGAGTCAAGTGAGTCTAGCAAGGTCAGCATCAGAAGAGATGTGGATAACTGGATGTCCATTATCCCGACGAACAGAGATAATGCCAGACCTGACCCAGACAAACTTATATGAAGCAGCGGCAGCTTTTACTTTAGTGCGACGTAGTAGGTCGTACATATTAGGTGACAATGACTCGTTAACATAAACATTCCCCGGAGCCGCAACCGAGAAGACTTCAGCTACTGTAAGATTACGTTTAGAACGTTTCTTGCTAATAATGAAATCACGCACTGGTATAGACTTTAAAGTTAAAATAAAAGAAGATGTTAGTGGAGTCTTCGGCATGCCACTACCAACGTTATCACCCGCGTTAGGCGAAGACTTGCGCAGTAGACTACGAACACTAAGAATATCCCCTGTTAAGTTAGAAATGTCGAGAGCCGCAAAGACTTTATGACAAATCTGCAATGGCGTGTCAGGTATAGAGCTGGGTATGCCCGCAAGAATTATTTCAGCTGCATAGGGATGGCTATGATTGCTCGAAGCAGGCTGTTCACTTTGGTTATCAAGTAGTCTAGAGACCTGCGCTTCAAGTCTTGTAAATTCCTCGTCATGGCGTGTTAAGCGCTGTAAGATCATAGGAATTTCGGAAACCGCGGCTGTCAACTCTTTATTGGTCTTCGTTTGCTGGTCAATGAACGTAGACAGTTTAGCCTCTAAGTTGCCTAGCTTATCAAGTTTCGCAAGGATAAGCGCTAAGTCATTGGACCCACCAGTCGAAGTGGGAGCAACAGTGTTCTGGGAAGACATTGCGGA